>VDFB02089824.1:0-29852 GCA_007258455.2 Sequoia sempervirens
AAGTAAGAAAAAGTGAAGCCTTATATCTTGCAAGTTATGAATTATAATTATTATTACTTATTACTATTGTTTTATAATTTTATTAATATTTACAAAAACTTGAATATCTTATTGTAGGTTCTTGGTGGGAAGATTGGGGTGGAAGAACCCCAAATTTGCAAAGGCTAGCCCTTCGAATTTTGTCTCAACCTTGTAGTTCTTCTGGCTGTGAACGGAATTGGAGTTTGTTTGATGCCATTCACACGAAGAAGCGTAATAAGTTGACTCAACAACGCCTCAATGATCTTGTTTTTGTTCAATATAACCTTCGGCTTCGCACAAGAAAGGTGCAAGACCAGTCAGAAGATCTCATTGATTTGGATGAGATTGATCCATACAGTGATTGGACCGTGCAGGATGATGAGGCCTCCTTGTTTACCGAGGATGAGATTGCTGATTTCGAGAGGCAAGCTATGGAGGATTTGCCTGCAGCAGAAGTAGGGGAGATTGGAGTGGATGACATTGATGTGGTGGAGGAGGAGCCATTGCCACCTACCAACATGGTGGAGCCACTTCCACGATCTTCTACGGCAAGCAGGGAGCCAGAATCGAGTGCAAGGACCATACCCTCTACCCCCCAATTTTTCTCTAGGTTGGGGAAGAGGAAATTGTAATTTCCTAGATATGAAATTTATGATGATGATTTTCAAATACAATCATCATAAATTCATTATAGTTATTGGTAGTTTTACTATGCAGCTTCGTATAATGATGCCATTTTGTAATCCATATGTATTGAACAATGAAATTTTATATAAAACACTCCCTCATGGTTTTTAGACTCATTTGATGCATTCTAGAATTGAATTTTGCAAAAAAAAATGTGTTTTTATACGAAATTTTGCTACTTTTTAAGTTGTCGAGTATTTGCCGAGTATTTCCCGAGTATTTCCTAGTATTTCCCCGAAGTCAAAATTTTGGGCTTGCCGAAAATTTATCTGAACCATGATTGCAAGCATTTCTTTGTCATAGATAGAATAGGTCCTTTCAACCCCCCTTAATTTTCTGCTTTCAAACACAATAGGATGCTTATCTTGCATCAAAACAGCCCCAATACCTTCCCCTGATGCATCACACTGTAACTCGAAGGGTTTGGAGAAATCTGGTATGGCCAATACTGGGCAAGAACTCATGATTTTCTTGAACTTATCAAACACACTTTAAGCCTTTTCTGACCACATGAAAGCCCCCTTTTTAGTGAGGTCAGTAAGAGGAGCAGCACTTTGAGAATAACCCTTTACGAATCTTCTGTAGAAGCCACAAAGACCCAAGAATCCCTTCAAATGAGTCAAATTTTCTGGAGGTGGCCAATCTACTATAGCCTTGATCTTTTCTGGATCAACCTTCACCCCTTCAGCGCTGATTATATGACCCAGGTAGAGCAGCTCCTTCATTCCAAATTCACATTTGGATTCTTTCGCAAACAAACTTTCTGATTCAAGAATGCTAAGCACTTCCTCCAAGTGCTTGAGGTGTTCTTCCCACGTCTTGCTGAAGATGAGAATATCATCAAAGAAGATTAACACAAATTTCCTCAACTGCTTCTGGAAAACTTTGTTCATGCAAGACTGGAAAGTGGCTGGAGCATTAGTCAAACCAAAGGGCATGACCAGGAACTCAAAATGACCATAGTGGCATCTGAATGCCGTCTTCTCAACATCTGAACCCCTCATCCGGATTTGATAGTACCCCGATCTCAAATCAATTTTGGAGAAGAATTTAGCACCATGTAGCTCGTCAATGAGCTCATCAATTCGAGGAATAGGATATCGGTTCTTTATTGTGCTTTGGTTCAAGGCACGATAATCCACACATGCGGATGGTGCCGTCCTTCTTCACAAGGACTACAGCTGAAGCAAAAGGACTCTTGCTAGGGCGGATGAAACCCATCTCCAGAAGTTCCTTTATGTTCTTCTCAATTTCATCTTTCTGCTTCTTAGGATATCGGTAAGGAGTTGTGATGACTGGTTTGGCCCCTTCTTTGAGCTCAATGACATGCTCAGCTCCTCTTTCAGGTGGTGGCCCAGGAGGAAGATCAGCAAACACCTTACTCCTCTTGGTGAGTATAGACTGAATATCTGGAGGATATTCCCTCTTTGTCTCAACTGGACTAGCTGGAAGGACCATGCATTCCGCAGCCCACTCCACTTGGTCATGCCTAATCAACCTCTCCATCCTTTTAAATGAAACTATTCGAGGACCACCATTGGACATTCCTCTCAACACCACCCTCTTTCCATCAGATTGGAACTTGAGCTCCATTGTTTGTAGATTGAGAGAGATTTCACCAAGTGAATGTAACCATTGTATGCCCAAAACTGCATCTGTGTCACCAATAGTAACCACATAGAAGTCATCTTTGACTTCATAGTTTCCCAACTGCAAGGACATGTTAGGAACTCTTCGTGTGCAGGAAATGTGAAACCCATCAGCCACCATGACTTTGAAGCCTTCAAATTCTTCAGGTTTGAGACCTCTCTTTGCAACCACACCTTCATCAATGAAGTTATGCGTTGCACCAGTATCAATTAATGCAACAATACGATGGCCTCCAACTCCACCACGAACCTTGAAAGATTCGTTCTTTTGGAAAATAGAGAGTTGGGCAATAGGGCCCCCAACTCCTTGCTCATGATCGGACTCTTCTGTGGCTCTTTCATCCTCGCTGTCCCCAAAATAAGACTGTTGATCAGACATATCAGATGCTGATTCATAATCAGAATAGGTCCCCATTTGATTATAACGCCCTCTTCCAGGACATTTATGGCCTTTAGTCCAAGGCTCTAAACATGTGTAACACTTGCCCTCCTTTCTGAGCTGTTCACGTTGCTCTTCAGTCAACTTAGGTGGAAACTTCTTGTGCTGATTAGAAGAATGTCTCTTATCCTTCTTATGGCCAAAAGGCTTAGGCGGAAATTTGGGCCTAGGGGTTGATAATTCCATGCTTCGTGACTTCTTGATAGCCTCATCGAGACTTGGTGGATCAAAAGCTTTAACCCATCCTTTCAAGGGTTCAACCAAACCTTCAGAAAACAACACAACCAATCTTCTTTCGGTGATATTGGGCACCATCACAGAAAGCCTCTGGAAATCAGCAATGTAAGAATCCAAGGAGCCATGCTGCTTCAGTTGTGCAAGCTCACGAAATCTTACTTCAGGATCCTTAGTGTCAAACCTTTCAATCAGCTTGTTGGTGAATTCTCCATAGGTTCGGATAAGGTTATGGCCAAGTGTGACCAAACCATGGTACCACCACTCATGGGAAGCTCCCTTTAAATGAAGTGTTGCAAACTTGATGGCATCTTCTTCTGGCATGGGACGAAGTGAAAGGTAGTTGTCTAACTTCTGAACCCACGATCTTGCTGAACACTTATCACTTCCATCGAAGTGAGCCAATGTTACCTTCCCTAAGGCTTGATGAAAATCAGTTCTAGGAGCCATATAAGCTCGGTTATCAACTCTTCCTCCGTTTCTTCTGTTTCTCTAATTCAAGAATTGATCAAAGGACCATTGGTCTCTAAGATCAGGAGGTAGGGTGGCATACTCCATGTAGGCTTGCCTGGCATCGTCTACCAAAGGAATGGTAGCTTTAACTTGCTGTTCTTCCCTCGGAGTGAATGTAGGAAAGAGCGGCCTAGAGGCTGATCCGCTAGAGATGGCATCATGCTGTCCAATAGTTCTACTTCCTCCATTACCATTGTTTCCATTGTTCCCATTGTTCCCATTGACTCCACTGCTTTCTCCTGTAGCATGGTTTTGATTAGGAGTATGGATCTGAAGAGTTTGCTGGTCCATTCTAGCAAGTAACCGGGACATCATCTCAATCATTCCATCAAACTTCTTTTCCATCCTTGCATCCTTCTCATCCATGGCCTGCCTAAGATTGTCTGACATATTCTCAACTGTTTAACCCGTATCCACTGCTCTTCTGGTTTCTCTCAAAGCTTCTGAAAGAGTATCTGCTTCTGGCACTGGCAGAAGCTGTATCTGTTGTCTTCTGGCCTGACCTCTGGTGAAGTATCTGCAATCACTATCACTCATCTGACCACTGAATCACTGTTGGGCACAGGTTGGCAGAATCATGGCTCTGATACCACTGTAACAAACCGGACCAATTTTTATTTTTATTTTTTCACAATTGATTACAATGAACACGCACCCGTTAAGGTTAGCATAAACCAAAACGATGCGGAAAGTAACTCTAACCAGAATGTACACCAGGATCCCGAGGTGGGCAAGGTGTGAGCATTGGTCAGAGGATCTATGTAAATGCAAACTGAAGGAACTCTAACCAAGATGCGCCTGTGCAGACGAGCATATGGTCAGAGGATCAATGCATGATGAACAAAATGTAACCCTAACCAAGAATGGCGCCGAGAGATGGCGAGCATATGGTCAGAGGGTCCCTAGAACTACTCAACTGAAAGCAAATAGGTGGCAAGCCAGCCTCTTCCACTTATTCAGTGGGGAATGTACAATAGATTAATGCAAGATAAAGAAGAAAGGTTGATAGTACTACTAACAGCTTACAAATTATGAGAAAGATCATTTAATTCAAGAGTTTTTCATGTCTTCATTGCTGCAACTATGTAGAATGTCTTCCAAGGACCTGATACAATGTTCAATGCTCAATCCCTACCCAAGGGACAATTTCCTTAATGCTGTTTTATCAGACCTGCAACAACAATGGTGAAATCTGCAAACAACCCTTCACTCAAATGCTCATATCTCACTCTAATCACACCCTATTGACATGAAATCAAGTGCAAATCAATCTATAATTGATGGCGCCCAAGATGAATGCCCCAAACCACTCCAAATAACCCCACATTAATTTGCACAAACTCCAAGACGTCAGCAGAATGGTACGGCCCTCTTAAGGGGGCGATTTCACTAAATAAAATCAAATACAGCATGTAAAAATCTACAAATTGGCAGAATGGGTCGCCCCAAGTAGACAAGATGACATGATGAATGCCCAGAACAATATCTTTTTGTATTTTTGATTTATGAGTGAAAACTGCCTACATCTATGCATCATCAGCAACTCTAAAACATGACAAAATGCTTGAATAACATCTACCAAATGCAATAGAACTCAACTACAAATGCAAACAACCAATTACAAGCTAACCTCTCAACTAGTTGCTATCTTTCAAGCAAGAAGATGAGCCAATGCTAGGAGGTGTGCTTTCCTCGAAGCGAGTGCCTGAAGACAATTCAGCAGCATAACGGTGTAGTAGACAAAAGATCCCAAATGAAGAGTTGAGGCCTGATTAAATAGGCAAGAGAGAAACATCTAGAAGCTTCAAGAAGGCGCCCAAACCCTAATTTCAAATTCACCTTTTCCCTCCAAAAGATGGCGCCCCATTTCACCTTTGAAATATTTCACTTTTTAAAAATAAAGTTAAATCTCTCAAAAGGGCGTCCTTTTTCCTTAAGCTCAATTTTTGACATTAAAATATAATTTATCTTCTCATGGCGCCTTGACCCTCAAAGTCCCCTTTTTAAAAACAACTTAAAGTTGTACTGCTAGGCAAGGGGGTATAATATTAAAATATAATATTATAATGAAAATACTTATCTCTCCAAGAAATATGCGCCCAAGGCCAGGAACTGAAGTGCCAGCTGAAACAACTGAAGAAGAGGACCAACTGAACTGAACCCATACTGTCCACTGCCAAAAATAGAATTTACTAAAAATAGTAAATTCGCGAAGTTGCTCGGAATGCCAAACTGAACATACCACTGCGAAGCTCTCTGAAAACCCAGAAAGAATCCGCAATCAGAATTCCAAACTTCAAGCAAAAACCTCCTCAAAACTAGGAAACCCTAATTTCACCATCCGCGTAGCCTACGGGTCTCCGAAATAGGCCAACGGTCAACTGAAATGATCACAACTGAGAAGGGGACATTACAGTAGTACTCAAACAACAAAAGCTGTGACATGCTAACCTTGCAAACTGACCTAAGAGATCACAAATTGAATTGGATTTACTCATACTGATGATCAATTGTGACAACAAATGGGGAAAACGTAAGTGTGAACATTGAGTTTTATGGGGTGCAACACTAAAAAGATTTGACTGAACAATTTTTTTGGAAATGGGGTAAGGACCTCATTAGAGAAATTTCTATTTGCTGGAAATCAATGTTAATAATTGCATGTGCTAATGAGATAGTATTTTTAAAATAGCATTATTAAAACTTGGTGGGAAGCTAGGAATAGAAGAAATACAGAATTTGTGACTCTTTTGAATAAAGAATGTTTCTGCTTTATTCTTGATAATACAAATTTCCTGGTCATGGGCTCTATTCATAGGGAATGTATCTATTTATGGGTGGTGGTTGTTAACACTATATTTGTGGATGAAAAGGTCATTAAGGAATGGTTAAAAGAATGCCCCCTCACACCCCATCTGCACCGCCTTACCCCAATACCATTCTACTTTCATACAGTTTGCCCATATTTGGGACTGGCATACAGTGTGAAAGAAGTATGTCGTGATTATTGGCAGTGGCACAACAGATACATTGCAGTGGTAGTTTTATGTCTAAACTCTAAACACGCTTATGATGATATTTACTATACTTATGCTGGGTCACAATTACAACTTAAATAAAAAATAGTAAGCATTCTACATAGTTATTTCTATGTTTTGCATAATTTTAAATTAGGTTCTACTTGATTAAATATAAACATATTGAAGGAAAGAGCATAATGACCCCTTTTCTTTAGTTTGCAGGTGCAGCTCAAAATGAGATCACTGATTCAAGCATCTCCACTGCAATTATTGGATTGAGAGAATTACTTTCCTCTCCGTTACATAATGGAAATAAAAATATTGTGAGAGCGAAGTTTGGACTTGCAGCTGATATAGTTAAGGAAACTATGAAAGGATCCCTATCAATGGCTTCACTTTCTGCTTTGACTTATAAAAGAAGAAAGTTAATTCCTTTCTATAAGCCTATTTCAAAAATCGCACAAATTATTGGGGAAAGAATACTATTGAGTGAATGTGAGAGCAAAGCAAGATTGGGTACCCGGAAGAGGAGAAGTCGGAGATTTCGAACAAGTGAGATTAACAATGCAAAAACGATAGAGAGATACAGTGAATGGGAAGGACCTCCACCATGGGATCCATCACTTGGTGGCGACAGAATTCCTAGATTTCTTTGTGATGTTATGGTTAGTTGTTAATGGTATTGTAATTTTCACTTCAAACATAATTTTGAGAACTGTTTGCCCTAGGAGAGCTAAGACGTGCTTCAGAAAATATGTACCTCTAGATTAGCTGAACATGGAACTTGTACAATTCAAATTAACTACTTTGAGATCTTAGGTTTCATTTAAATGCAGCAGCAGGTGGCAACCTTGAAGCTTTATTATCTTGATTGTTTTCTAGATAATGAGATATAAAATTTGAAAGATCTCATGTAAATTTTTTGCAGGTTGAAGGTCTGGCAAAGCAACTTCGCTGTGTTGGTATTGATGCTGCCACTCCATCTGTCAAGAAGGCTGATCCAAGGTAAGCTTTATAGATGAAAATATGGTAGAAAAGGAGTGGAAACATTGCCATCAGTGACCTTTCAGGAATGTTATTTTGTTATGGAAATTGAATCAACTATTGGATCCTTATGTACCTTCCTCGGTACCTTTCATACCCCTAATTATTTTTGTACCGAGAAAAAAAGACAATGGGATTTTTCTTTGTTCTTGTTGGTGATTAGCTGTTCTTCAACTGTTTTTGATTGACATTTGTACTTTCAGGCAACTGCTCGAGCAAGCACACACAGAGAAAAGGGTACTCTTGACTCGTGACACCAAACTTTTGAGACGTAATCTTATACCCAATAACCAAGCATATAGGGTGAAGAATCTTGCCAAGCAAGAACAACTTGTTGAGGTATACAAAACTACTTTGTTTCTATTTAATTAACTCATAAGAAAATATATTTGAGATACTTAAATTTTATTATGGCCCACAAAATCATGGATTTAAAATTTCTAATTAAAAGTCACCATGGGAGTTTCAACTACTTGACAAACAAAGATTCCTGTACAAATTAGAAGTGTGATGTACAGTTTATCGTATGGAGAAATTGATATTGAAAGGGAAAACAGAATGGATTAAGAGAGAAATGAGAAAGATTTGTTTAAATAAATTTTAATTCAGTGGATTTATAATAAATTTCAGATGATCAATTAACTAATTTAATTCAATTCACTCCATATAGAATCATTTTAATCTTTTCTTCTGCAAGGGAAATTGCTAATTAGAATCAAATCTCTACAATTGCAAGCATTACAACAAGAAACTCAATATAGTGTTAACTTGTGAGGTTTTAAAATTCCTTTAGGTGGTGGTGGTAGAGATCTTTTGCGATTCAAAATGGAGCAAACATGTCAGTAATTATTTGCTAAGATCACCACTAGCATGTTTTCTCAAGTACATCTCAATGACAAGACAAACAAGGCTCATTATCCTAAGAGATAAAAAGTAGAGTTACTGAGAACTCAGAGGGTAAAAACAAGTACAGTATGTCAACTGAGTGATCTAGACACTTAGGAGACTGAAGAGATGATGAGAAAGAATCATTGGTGATAGTTTCAAACCTAGTGAAGAACATCTTATAGTTTCACCTGTGACAAAAATTGTCCTCGATGATGACAATGTCGACAGGGTGGTATTGTTCACAACTTAAACCATCCCAGATGAGACAATATGGCAGATACTCTACACAAAGGAGTTGGAGTGTTTGGAATTCTGTCTCTTGATGTTTCAAGATGTTTATCCTTTCAAAGCTTCTCATGTTACTCTTGGAAAATATTGTTTTTTGTATGACATTTGAAAGGAATTCCTTGCAGCTGCAATTAAATGTAATTGTACTTGGTTACATCAGTCAAGTAGTTTTATGTATGTTGGAATGTAATTGGGAAGGTTAGAGAGAAGTAGCATTGCTGTATAGGTGTTTAGGTATTTTCTCGGAAGTGTTATATGCCCCTGGAGGCAGTAAACCTCTGTAAACCAGCATGGAGATAGTTCCATGATAGGGAAATTCCTCACTCTTCTAGAGATTTTCCTCCAAATTGAATTTCTGCAAGTCAAAGGTTGTGTATGCTCCATTTGTGTGCTTGTCTTGCTCCTTTTTTGCGGGTATAATCTTCCTTATGTATGTTTGCACTTAACAACCATAATTTGAAGACAATTAGGACTAATGTTTGCATGTTTTGCATCAGAATCAACATCCTAATTAATCAAATTGTGATTGGAATAAATATGATCTGTATAGATAAATCAAGTTGTGGAATATCTACATTGATTACAGAGATTGGTACCAAAGCATGGTTTTTTGTTTTTGTTTTGATGTAGTTTTGAATGTAGTTAATTTTTTTGTAGTTGTATGCTTCTCACTAGATCATCTAGTGCTAGACAAGTCACTTTGTTTCCTTTGAAGTAGGATATATGTACAAGAAGAGGGAACAAACAAATCAAAAGCATGGTCTTTGAAGAAGAAGTTTGTATGCTTTTTGATGGGGAAGAAAGATTCAACAACTTACATCTCTCACTCCATGTGTAAGATTGAAAGGGTGGAGAAGACATTGGAGGTGCTCATGGTAACTTAGGAGTGTCTACTGAGATCTGAAAAGTGAAAAGCAAGTGAAGAACTAAGCTCCCACGAAGGAGCAGCCTTCTACCACCCAAACTCCACCTCAATTTAAAGAGGAGGCCAAGATAGAGATTCGTCCACATGAGGGTGAAACTGATGCTGAAATCTTGACTATTGGATTTCCCAATAAAAGGTATATTTCAGTTTGTATCATCTTAATAAAGAGCAACAAGAGGAATACATATATTGAACTAGATGTCAAGAAGAGGAAAATATTATGTAAGAACTCGTCTTCTCTCGACTGCGGGGACTGATTGTTTTTGTTTTGTTTTGCAATTTTGTGTTTTGAGGGTTTTATGCTTTTTGGTTTCCAACAATATATGATATTGTTTGTTTGTTTCAATAAGATGCCAGGCAATAATTATGAATGCAAATAACATTTACCAATTACAAAGTACAATAATGCATCAATAATGAAATAACAGTCTCAAATCTGATTACAATTTTCTCAAATACAATATAGACTCAGATCAGATTAATATTCTTTTGCAAAAACAATACAAATGTACCCGGGAATCAATATCTATCATTGCAGGTCTGAAACTATATCACAGCAAATTCTGGAAGTGTAACCAGCAATCTAGAAAATGTTTCTCAGCAAACTTCATATCAGCATACTGGCAAATTCTGGAAATGATCATAGCAATAGAAACCCTCTCAAAATGTCGATGAAACAACACCAACCAAGCACATCACTGTAGCGAATTACTGTAGCGAATCACTGTAGTGTTTTTACTGTAGCTCGGGTACTGTTCACGTATCACTGTAGCAGCCAACACAAAGCTTGAAATCTGATTGCTAATGGCTGCCAATGATGAATCTTCGCGTCTGCACTTGATAGTCCTTCAATAATCTTCAAACCCTAGATAAAATCTTCGCTTTTAAGCACAAATAGAACTTCTGGATGAAGCTCTCCTGAATGCCAAATTCAATGGATATCTCACCACCTCAAATGGCTGCAAGCCTGCAACACTGAAGAGTTTATCGTTCTGCAATGGCTTGAAAGATAGAAACATTTGGCTTTTTCTTTACAGACACAATTCATGAAATTAAAATACTCAAGAATGAAATCGATTTCTTCTTGGCTCCATTTATTAATCCCCAAAGAGGGTCAATTCATCAGTGCTAATGTCACCGCAATTTTAAAGAGGCTATAACTTTCTTTTTTGCATTTCCACATTTAATAATTTCACCTTGGCTCCAGTTTTTCCATTTAATTAAAATATATCTCCTCTTTAATGATGAACTGACCTCAATTAAAAGCTAATTTATAACTTTATAATAACACCTTTAATTTAATAAATATCATTTGAGACGATAAAATATTAATATCTCCCTTAATATTTATTATTTCATCTCGCCAACTGAAATTGGGGTCAACTCTGCAAATCTCAACACGACCAAGTGCTTTACTAAAAATAGTAAGGGTCCCTTTCAACCAATCTTAGACCTACTATAAATAGTAAGTATAGCAAACGGGGCCCTGGAGACACCAAATGAAAGCCAAAACTGAAAATCAATTTAACTCCTGAGAAGATAAAAGCTCTCATGTAATTTAAGACTCTCAGAGAAGACCCCTCTAACCATCTCACACAGGTATATTAGAATAATATCTTCTATTTATGTCGTAATGGTCATCTTGTCGTTGCTTTTTCTAACTTAACGATTGTTTCTTTTAGAAACATCGTATCTTGTACTCTATATAAGGAACTCTCGTTCCTCTTGATTAATACACAACAACATCGATTCTGTAACATGGTATTAGAGCCCAGGTAATTGGTCTTCTAAAATTTCGAAAGAAATTTTCAAGTTTTTTGAAGATCAATTTTTTTTCTGAAAATCGAGGGTTTCTATTGAGGAATTTTTTTGTGAGTTTTTCTCCAAAAATTGTGGCTCCCCTGATAAGATTTTTCGAAGGCTCTATTATGGAATTCGCAGGTTTGAAAAACGCTTTTTTCTTACCTAGGCTGCGCATCTTGCTTGCATTCTATCTGATTTAAGGGTGCGGATTTGTTTTTATATCTGGGCGAACTTTTTATTTGGGCTTTGGCGCGATTTCCTGGTGACTGAGGACGTGATTTGTGTCCTTTTGTGGTCGCGTCTTTGTGCTTTTTTAAAGCCTGCAACAGTCTTGTGGAGGGTTTTCTATTCGCGGCGACTTTTGTTTTCTATTCTCCTCACAAGGCTCTTCAGCCCACAAGGACTGACCGTTGTTTGTACTCAAACCCGCTTTTGACACATTTTTGTGTTCTTTTTTCTCGCTTTTGGCGCTGGCTCAGGGTGCCCTGCATGAAGGTTCCTCGTCTAACTTCCGGCCGTGG
Organism: Sequoia sempervirens; assembly: GCA_007258455.2. NCBI lineage: Eukaryota > Viridiplantae > Streptophyta > Pinopsida > Cupressales > Cupressaceae > Sequoia > Sequoia sempervirens. The sequence goes on from VDFB02089824.1 coordinate 12,033, forward strand.
TGAGCCGATCTTCCTCAACTGGGTGTTATTTCCTTCTCGACAATGCTTCATGCTTTACATCTTCTAGCCGGTAGATTTCTCCGGTGCTTGAGATGTGATTTTCCTCGCATCTTCTTGTTTATTGCATTTCTAGTGCATCCATGGCCACCTAGGGTTTCCGCTGCCAGGGTTTTGGACCCCTCCGGGTTCATGTTCGAATTTTTTCGACACAGATTCCTTGTGGGTTTTTGATCTCAACCGGGTTTGCCTTTGATTTTTTGCATTGCTTTTCCATGCCTCGCCTTTTGTAGATTTCTTCCTCTGCTCTTGTGCAGATTTCTTCTCGCTCGCTTTCTTTGTTTTGTTCTCGTCTTCGCTTCCGTAAGTTTGCCAATCGAGCAAGTTCTGTGGTTTTTAAATTCATTTTTTGTCCTATAAAAGAAAAATAAATTGCCTTCTCGGGTTCCTGAGGTCATAATTTTGTCCTCAAAAATTAAGAGTTTTTCTCCTATATACCCTTGTTAGGGTATTTGTCATTTGGGAGGGCTCTCTGGTTTTTACCATTTTTTTTGAAAAAAACGATGATTTTTAATCTTGGGTTTGGCCATTTTTTCCTCAAAAATCGTGGTTTGGTGCAGTTAGTTTTTTGGTCGCACTTTGGGCTTAACATCCCCCACATCCGCTTCTTGCGCCTATATTCTAGGGCGCCATGCTCATCCGCAGAAGATTGGAGGGTTTACGATTTTCCCAAAATCATAGCAACCAAAGGTATCCTTGGTTAAGCAAGGAGGACAGCTTCTCCAACATTAGGGTTGACTCATTGGTGTTGTTATTTTAAGTTCAGCTTCTAGAGGGTTGGTGGCGTAACCATTCAAGCAGTATCAATGGCGTGCTCTGTCTTTGTTGCAGCAATGTTCGAGAAGAAGGGGTACCCTCTGCCTTCCCGTAGTTAGAATGGGATACCATTAAGGAGTGGTACAGAATAATATCTTTCTATTTGTGTCATAATGGTCATCTCATCGTTGCTTTTTCTAACTTAATGATTGTTTCTTTTAGAAACATCGTTTCTTGTACTCTATATAAGGAACTCTCATTCCTCTTGATTAATACACAACAACATCGATCGACACATCGAATAGCCTATGAGGGCCAGTGATAGGCTAAGCCATCCGAAAAACATGATCATGCTAAAAAGGGGACATTACAGTCCACCTTCTCTGAGATTGCTTGTCCCCAAGCAATCTCAACTGCCAAAAGAGACTCCTCTGTAAGATCACTCCACCTGGATCCCATGGGTAGAACTGTGCAATGTCCTTGATATGATCAAACAACTCCTGTAACACCAACACCAAAATAACTGATTGAATCCGCTGAGCCCATTCAAACTTGCCATCAGGTGTCACAGGAGTATGAGTCTCAAAAGGAAGCGACTCAAAGAATTGACAACATTTGCTTCCTAACTTTGCGCAAGGCAAGTTGTCATAACCGCTGTCAAGTACATGCGCCACTGAACTGTGTATTTGAAATAGGTCATGCACATGAGGGTCAAATGTGAAACTGTCCTCATTGTGTACACCTCAGAAAACTCCTCTATGAGCCCTGTCTGAAACCCCGATGCACCGGAAGGATCCCAAGCACTACCATCAATGCTCATCTCGGGACTAGGGTCAAGAGAGTGATCAACATCAATTTCAAAGAGCGGATTGTCATATGACGATGTAACATCCGCCTCAAATAATGGGTTGGTCACGAACTGAACCAAACCTCTAGGCTGATCCCAATTGGCTACCTCTGAACCCTCAGAGTACTGAGTAAAACCATGTCCACTCTGTATGAACTCCTCCTCTACCCTCTCGCTCTTCTTATTAACGAGAGAGATAGAGCACAGGTTCCCATCTGTAATTCCCCTCAACACATATCTCCTGCCATCAACCTCAAATGACATCTCCACCTTAGGTACGTTGAGGGTAAATACTCCCAAGTCTTGGAGCCATTTCATGCCCAAAACTATATCCATCTCACCCATGTTAACCATATAGAAATTAGAATGTAACTCATAGTTGTTCAACATCAGAGTGAGATTAGTAATCCGCCTAGTGCATGCGAGGGTATATCCATCAGCCACCCGAACTCTGAATCCATCAAAATCCTCGACCTGAAGTGTACATCTAGCCACAAAACCCTCATCAATAAAATTATGTGTTGCTCCAGTATCCAACATAGCAACACAACGCTGCCCATTAACTGTTCCCCTAAATCTAAATGTGGCCTCATCCTGAACATTAGCAAAGAATGCCACATAGGAGCCAAATTCTCATCAACAGATGCCTTCTCATCCTGATCAACCCCTGTATCCGTTTGCTGATCCGCATTTTCAGAATCAGAGTCCTCATAAAATGCCCACATAATACGATTTGCTTTGCCCTTAGGTCTCAAAGGGCAATCATGATCCTTGTTATATGGTTCCTTACACCAAAAACATAATTTCTTTTTTCTCAACTCCTCACGTGTCTCCTCATCCACCATGGTTGCTGATTTCTTTTTCTTATCAGCAATTTGTTGAGATTCCTCATTGTTGGTTGAAGGAACATCCTTATGTGTACTCCTGCTCTTTGGGGTTGCAAACTCCATACTCCTTGCCTTCTTCATTGCCTCATGCAGTGTTGGTGGATCAAAAGCCTTAATCCACCCTTGTAATGGTTCCAATAAGCCTTCCATAAAGAGTACAACTAGTCTCCTCTCAGATATGTTGGGTACCATTACAGAGAATTTCTGGAAATCACCAATGTAGTTCTCCAAACTACCGACTTGCCTCAATTGTGCCAAGTCTCTGAAATATACTTCCGGATCCTTCTTATCAAAACGTTGAACCAGCCTATCAACAAACTCCTGATAGGAAGTGATGCGGCTATGTTGCAACGTCACCATCCCATGATACCACCAATCGTGTGCTACTCCTTCCAGGTGTAAGGTGGCATATTTAATTGCATCACTCTCTGCCATGGGTCTAAGTGTCAGAAAGGTGTCAAGCTTGTGAACCCAAGCCTGAGCTGTAACCTTTCCACTACCATCAAACATGGGCAATGTGAGCTTACTGGTAGCATGCTTTAGATCACTATTTTGATTTCTTGGTCCCCTATCCTGCCTGGACGTATAATGCTCTTTCCTCTGGCTCACAGATCTGTCAAAGCTAATGCGCTCTCACCTGAGGTGTCAACAATTCTCACTCATCATTTGCTGCCATAATATTATCAGCAAACATTGGCTCACCATCTTCACCCCCATTCTCCTCCTCTGGTTCATGTCTCAGGAAAGTGGGTCATGTAGGCCTATTTGTAGTACGAGAAGGTGCTCTATGCACTCTCTGTGATCCAACTACACTCCAATTATCATCCTGATCTTGGTGCTGTCTCCTAGGTAAATTCCATTGTTGTAAGGTTGCCGTAAGTTGTTGTAATGCATTAGCTACTTGCTGTTGACCAACTTGTAAACCCCTCAAGGTATCCCTTACCATTCTGTCATCATCCCCTGGTGGGTTATTATCCACTCTGTCATCCATGCCTACGACTTGTTCTGTAGGCCCTAAGGATGACCCCTGATGAACACCAATCAAACCAGAAACTGTTTCCCCTTCAGGTACCTGTGGTGGGTGCCACTTCTTACGAAGTTCTCTCTTGTAGTACCTTCTTTCTTTGTCACTTTGTTGCATTAACAATCTGATTTAACCTAGAGGATTGCAAGAAACCACTCTGATACCACTGTAAGAACTCGTCTTCTCTCAACTGCGGGGACTGATTGTTTTTGTTTTGTTTTGCAATTTTGTGTTTTGAGAGTTTTATGCTTTTTGGTTTCCAACAATAAATGATATTGTTTGTTTGTTTCAATAAGATGCTAGGCAATAATTATGAATGCAAATAACATTTACCAATTACAAAGTACAATAATGCATCAATAATGAAATAACAGTCTCAAATCTGATTACAATTTTCTCAAATACAATATAGAATCAGATCAGATTAATATTCTTTTGCAAAAAGAATACAAATGTACCCGAGAATCAATATCTATCATTGCAGGTCTGAAACTGTATCACAACAAATTCTGGAAGTGTAACCAGCAATCTGGAAAATGTTTCTCAGCAAACTTCATATCAGCATACTAGCAAATTTTGGAAATGATCACAGCAATAGAAACCCTCTCAAAATGTCGATGAAACAACACCAACCAAGCACATCACTGTAGCTAATCACTGTAGTGTTTTTACTGTAGCGCGGGCACTGTTCATGTGTCACTGTAGCAGCCAAGACAAAGCTTGAAATCTGATCGCTAATGGCTGCCAATGATGAATCTTCGGGTCTGCACTTGATAGTCCTTCAATAATCTTCAAACCCTAGATAAAATCTTCGCTTTTAAGCACAAATAGAAATTCTGGATGAAGCTCTCCCGAATGCCAAATTCAATGGATATCTCACCACCTCAAATGGCTGCAACATTGAAGAGTTTATTGTTGTCCAATGCCTTGAAAGACAGAAACCCTTGGCTTCTTCTTCACAGACACAATTCATGAAATCAAAATGCTCAAGAATGAAATTGATTTCTTCCTAGCTCCATTTATAAATCCCCAAAGAGGGTCGAGCCATCAAATAACACATTAAATGCATTTTAAAAGAGTGTTATAACTTTGCATTTAATATTTAATAATTTCACCTTGGTCTAAGCACCCCATTTAATTAAAATATGGCCCCCCTTTTAATGATGAACTTGACCCTCAATTATAAAGTTAAATATAACTTTATAATATTTCCTTTTAATGTTTAAATATTATTTGAGCCATTAAACATTAATATCTCCTTCAATATTTAATATTTCATCAAACCGTCTGAACTGGGGATCAACTTTGTAAATCCCAATACGACCAAGTGCCTTACTAAAAATAGTAAGGGTCCCTCTCAACCAATCTCAGACTTACTATAAATAGTAAGTATAGCAATAGGGCTCTGGAGACACCAAACGAAAGCCAAAACTGAAAATCACTGAACTTTGGAGAAGATAAAAGCCTCTGCTGACCAAGACTCTGTCTTAGAAGATCCTCTAACCATCTGTGTTAGCCTATGAGGGCCAGTGATAGGCTAAACCATCCGAAAAACATGATCATGCTAAAAAGGGGACATTACATATTATGTGTTTGATATTTAATAATCAATGTCATGAAACAAATAGTTAACATTAAATACTATAAAATAGCACATAAAGAACAATATAGTGGCAAGACTCTTGACTAAAAATTACATGCTTTGTATTACGATGTCGATAGATAGGCATATAAAATACAAAAATCATAAATATATACATGGTTACCCAACTTCAAATAACGTAAATTGCTAATATTTTGAAATACATAAATATTGAATAGATGTCAACAAGAGGAAAATTTTAAGTGTTTGATATTTAATAATTGACGTCATGAAACAAGCCATAGTTTGCATTCTTGAAGTCAACTCGGTAACTTAAAAAATTACTTAATTTTTTAAAAAACACAAATTTAATGCAAAATTCAGTTACAAAATGTATCTAGCGAGTTTATAAAATGTTGAGGAAGTTATTTCTATTGGATTTGAATACAATAGAGTACAAAATTGCATCATCATGCCAATAAAATAGCTAGCTGATAACTTGTAATAACCACTCCAATATTTTCGAAAATATTCAACTGAAATTAAGCTGCAATGCAATGTCCTTTTCATTTTCTGGTCACTCAGTTTCTGAGATGGGCAAGGTGAGAGCATATGGTGTCGAAGACCACACAACTATCTAGAATGCAGCAACTTAGAAGGAGACACACTCGGTGGCAAGCTGGCCAATCTGACTTCTTCAGCGGAGTGTGCTATGCAATAATTGGAAAGGAAAATACTTCAACGCTTATTTAGCAGATTGTGCAATCACAATGAATACAAAATACTTTACGCTTATTCAGTAGAGTGGAATTACAAAGCATGGGAATTTCCACTTATTCAGCGGGTTAGGAAATACAAAACTTCCACTTGTTTAGTGGGGTAAGCAAATTACAATACTTCCACTTATTCAATGGGGTGAGCATATGCAACATTTCTGCTTATTCAGTGAGGTGAGCAAATATATTAAGAGAAAAGATGAAACCATTGGTGGTACTACCATTTAGGGTATTAAAATATATCAATGCATTACAAAATTACTGCTACCGGGTTCGGTTCTGGATCGGGTGGGTAACGAGAACTCGGCACGTAAGTACGGAAATTTTTTAGGGTTTGGGTATCGCAGGTGTATATGTGTGTATATATATATATATATATTATATATACAAAAAAATAAGAGAAATATATAGAATTGTAAAACTAAATCATTTCATAGTATGATACTTGATCATTGATCAATGCCAAATGCCAAAGATAAATATTCACGATCATTGATCATTGATCGAGCAAGATTCATCATACATTTACCCTGGCAAACACATTCCCAGGTCTGAGATATTTATAAACTCATTGTATTACTTGTAACTGCTGTTCATTCTATTATCTGGTGTTATAAATCAATGTATTTGCTGCTACAAATAGACTGTGAGAAGTTGTAAAAGATTATAACCTTGTCTCAGATTGAGTACAGACTTTCTTCTATCTGCTGTTAATTTTCTGAGGATTAACTTCATACATCAGCTCTAAACAGAACACAGGAAGTTCTTGCAATAAGTCTGAATATGTATTTTTGAATATGCTTGGTAAACTCAGTCCAATATTGAGTAGTATGTTTCAGATTTGGGTTATCAGATTTACTGTTAGTATCTATGGAGTGGATAGTAATGTTGTAATGCTGATTATCTGTTGTACTATTATCTACTGCAAATTTTTGAGGTTGCTGTCAATTCTGGTCGTTGTATGTAATGTATCTGCTGCAAATATAAGCTCAGTTTGTATTGCTGTGGTCTGGCATAGTTTTGGAATACTGTGATCTGCTCTTTGTTGGTTATTCTGAGTATGTACAGGTCTGATATTAATTTTTGAGTAGGTATCTATTGTGTATCAATCATATTTGAAAGTTGGAATGGCTTAGTATTGATTCCCAGATTTGCCTCTGCATTACACATTGAATTATCACAATGGAAATCATCACTATGAAATGATCAATGATCAAGTATCATACTATGAAATGATCAATGCTGTTTTAGGGTTAGGAGGAAAAAAAATTAAAAAAAAAATGTTTTTTAATCAAGTTTGGGCCCTTTTTTTTTAACTTGGCCCATGGGTTCGCCTGGTTTCCTCGTTGCAGCCAGCCCAAAGATCGGTTCAAGCACCCGCTAACCCCTCGGCGAATCACAATTGTGGCACGCACTGGCGCAAAGATCGCATCCACTGTGACGAACCCTCGAACTGGTGCTGCGGGTTCGGGCGCGAGTAACCCCCGCAACATAGCAAAATTATCATTAGAGAACATTATCTTGTTGATTTATGCTGATAAAAAGTTTTGATCACAAATCTTAACTGCTGCAACAACCCAAAATGAGTCAAATAACATAGATAACAAAATACTCAAGTACCCAACAAAGGTATACCTTAGATAGATGACGTTAGAATGCTGATTGCAGGTCTGATATCACTCGGTTCTGCTGATAAACTGTCAAATCAGAACTAAATACACATTGAGAGCACACTAAAAACTGTTGATTACTGAGATTTGACTAACATTGAAAAATTATAAGATCCTCCAAAAACTAGAATTTGCATTGTAACTCCTAAAGATCCAAAACTCATCTCAAACATCCTAAGACTATATACTTGAAATATAACTTACAGTACCCATCTAGAAGATACCCAAATGGTATGGTCAGAAAAGGAGGGTATAACTAGTAGGTAAGCACTAATATGACCAATAAGAAAAACCTTCAAAATCGCCCTTCAAAGACACTCCAAGCAACTGAAATAGATAAGAAAAACAATGTTAAAGCCTTGCAGTTCATGACACATTAAAAACCTCCTTTTTTTGAAAAGAAATGGAAAATTTCACTTGCAGGTGTAGCTGTGGCTCCTGTATGAAACCCCCAAGACTAGTTAGGGGTGTTTTCGTCCTCGAAACTAGTATTTTCAAGAGGGTTTTCATCCTCAAGAAAATTTGAGATGACATAGGTTCTCTCAAAGCATAAGCAAATATTATATCATGTCTAACCTCAACAATGAGCTCTCAACCTCCTTTTACAACATTATGGAGGGAAAATAATAATAAAATTATAATTTTCTTTTTTCCTCCACAAACTCCTTTTTCAAATTAATAATAATTCATTATGTGCAAAGACCCCCTTGTGCCTAAACATCCCCTTGGAGGCACAACTTAAAACACTTTTTAATAAATAATTATACCTTAGTTGTCTTTATTAATATTTTCTCCTTAGGACAACTTAAGTTATAATTATTTAATAATTTAATTATTCACCTAAGTTGTGGAAAACATCAAAATGATATAAATATAAAATTATGACCATACCATAAAGTCATTGAAGACTTAGGATGATGAATTAGAGCAAATTGGCATCTGTCTAAAAATAATATGCTTCTCCAAGAAGTTTGGAGAGCTCCCAAGAGGACGATATGCATTCTAAAGCATCATGAGGCTCACCAAGATCCTTTGAACCCACTACCATGAACAAAACCACTGCTAGATCAATCTCGTGCTCTCCACGAAGTTTGGAGTTCTCCCTTGCCCACCAATTAGCCTATGGGAGAACTCAAAAAATAGGCTAATTGTTCACAAACTAATTATGCTTTTGAAGGGGACATTACATAACTATTATGAATTTATGATGATTATCATTAAAAATCATCATCGTATGTTGCATATCTAGGCAAGTGTCAAATTACACTATTTTACTATTACCCATTCTCCATTCTATGAAACATTGGGGAGAGGGTCTACTCACATTTGGTTGTGGCTCCTTGTTCGGCCCAAAAGGTTGTGCTTGTGGTCCACCTTGCTACTAGATGACACTAGCTCCTCTGTGACATCGATATCATCCAATCCAATATCTCTTGCTTTTGTTGCAGCCACATCCTCCATAGCTTGCCTCTCAAATTCAAAACAAGGCTTCGTACGTTGCACAGTCCAATCACTATAGGGATTAATCTCATCCAAACCAATAAGCTCCTTAAATTTGTTCTCCATTTTTATTTTGGTGAAGTTAAAGGTTGCATTGCACAAAAACTAGATTATTGAGGTTCCTTTGAGTCAACTTATTGTCCTTCTTTGTGTTGATGATGTCAAACAAACTCTAGTTGTACTCAAAGCTAGAAGCACTAAAAGGTTGAGACAAAATTAGGAGAGCTAACTTTTGAAGATTGTGGGTATTTCTAGCCTCCATCTTTTCACCAAAGGCACACAAATATGATATTCAAGAATTTGTAAGCAAGCAATATTTTATTAATAATTGTAGTTTGTAAGATATAAGTAAATCCTCCAATTTCTTTTACCTGGTGTTTAGATGGATCTCCCTCAAATAGCTAGTGTTGAAGAAAATAACTTTCCCCTTGCTTGATTGTTGATGCAAATCGAAAATCGAGATCTCCACGAAGGAGTGTTGATCTTCACAACCACCATATCAACATCTTATCTATTCAACTAAAAAATAATACTCATAGGGAAACAAACAAACCTAGAAAGTTTCGAAATGCAAATCATTAAACATACACATAAGTGCACAAAAAATCGTTGACATACCACTTTTTGGAATTCATTTTGAGTATGCAAACATCTTCCAATTGCTCTAAAAACTTGTACATTAGGAGTTCCCACCTTCATCTACAAAAATAAACATGGGTAAAAATTATCTACCAATAATACCCTACTAAAAATCAAGCCAAAATCCCAGATAAATCATTTTTGAACACTGGGCGCTTTGACCCCTTCCTGCAACTTTTTTTCAATTTCATCTTTTTGCCAATTTATTTCTTCTATAGCTGGATATTGGAATTCTCCTCTCCATTAAATCTTTGTTCACGTATTTAATCCTTCGATATCCACTCTCTTCTTTAATCTGCAATCCATTCCCTGTCTATTTCAAAATTATGCTTGTGTTTTGATTTTTTTTCTTACATATATAATTGTAATAACCCCAACCTCTTGAGCCAAGGTTATTAACGATTGCCCAAGTTTGACAATGAGATTTGTCAAACTAATTCTGATGATTGAACCCAAAGACTTTTGTAAGCTGACTCTACTGAGACTGTTGAAACTTCAAAATTGCCCAATTTGATATAACTTCAAAACAATTTGTATTGCCATCACAGACTTAAATCACATACGCATTCAGAGTAAGTGTTTCAAATGACCCAGGACCAATTTGTAACTCCAATTCAGAAAATGATAATAGACAAGCGACTCTGATGGTTGAGTAATGACAATTGCTTGGAACCAGTACAATGATAGAAAGAAAGAACAGAGCATTACAGGTACTCAGTTGGCATATAAATTATGTTGCAGACCAAATAATCACTTCAGGGAGATAACAGAACAGATCATGCATATTCAAAGCAATGCATCAATTATTCTCCATTTTCCAAAATAGATACCAGAAATGAGTTATGCAAATACAAGAACACTCTGACCTTTACAAATATCAATCCTGATGAAGTTAAAATGGTATACGCATTATGAAACAGACACTCCATGAATAATCCGCCATCAAATATCAATCCCGATATCGGGTCTTCCTCCAGATAATGTTACACGTCCAAACATGAGCACAGAATCGATGGCATTAGTCTCTAGAATGGAATCGATGGCATTTGAATAACAAGGAATCTATCGATAATGCTCTGCCCGGTAATCTTCAAGTCATAGGGGAGACGCCAATAACAGTTTGTGACATTCGATTAAGAAGACCACATCAATGCTCGGTATGGATGCAGATGATTATTCCCGATAGTCTACCATTTCGAAACTCTACTCGACGAACATTCAGAGAAATACAATAGATGGTAATTTCAATATAAACCAGATATCATACATGACGGATAGATGTGCTGCCAGTCACGATGACTCGGGAGTAAAAGAGTAAAAGACTCGATGGTATAATAATGTTACCTGTACTTCACATCCCTCACACCAAGAGACGACGGCATGATTAGAGGCAAAGTCCGAATACAAATATTCATGAGATGCCAACTCGAGGAATGGAAACGACAATGGTACCAGTGATGTATCGGGCCTTGAGTGTTGCCGCACGAGACTGAGGAATGCAGAGCCATTAATGAGTAAATACAATGCTGGTAAAATCGATGATCGATGGTCTTCCTGCAAATATATATATCACTTGCTACATTCCAGATACCCAATCTCCCGGCACCATCGATATGCTTGTAATCTCGGAATATAGATTTCCGCCTAGTGGAAAAAGGATATAATATTAGATTCCATTAATTGTTTGAGACTGCAACATCATCTCCGTATGCAAGGCTTTCCAACTACATGAGAAACTACTTCATCAGCAATGTTGAATTGAGAATAGCCAACCATCAATACTGCAAAACAATGATAATGAAATTGAGATTTGCCTTGCTAGGTTTCCGTCCAGGCAAAGGCATTGGATCTGTGAGAGTTTCCGTTCTTAGGATATTAATGTCTAACCAGACATTCTAACTTCAACAATTCTTCCCGTCGTACCCCTGAGTTCACTTCCAGACCATTATTATAAGATCGCCATATTCAGGTTTCGTAACTGATTCATTTCACGACTTTAGAAGGCTTCTTTAACTATTTCATGAAACTCATGACTTTAATAAACACAATAGTTACCCAATAATATTTAATAAAGTCATATTTCATAATTGATTAATTAAATAATAAAAAGTCTTTTAAAGAATAAAAGACAATTTAATATTTAAATAACTAATCAGATCTCTTTTTGGCCTTATAAAAACGGGACATTACATAATTTGCAGTTCATACACTCAACTCTACTCAGCCTCTCTTCTCTCAGCCTTAGACTACACAGACCTTGGCCATTATTTCTGCCTATTCCTCAAAACCACGCGACCTCCTTTTTGTTTTTTCTCTCCCTTCTCTTACCAGTCGCAGCTTCTCTTGGCTGCATATTTTTTTTTTGTTTTTCTGGTTGTGAGGAATCTTCAATACCCATGCCCATTCCCCTTCCGGTCTTTTGTGATTTCTTTTTTCTTTAGCGTTTAATTTCTTTCACTTCTAGCCACTTAGAAATTAAATTGGTATTAAACATATGAAAGAAAATTGCACTCAGCCAGTGGAAATAAATAATGTTTTGATTCATTACCACAATCGCCAACAAACATTGAACCTTAATAATGCATAACAAAAATGACATTTTGTCAAATGAAATGACAATAATGTCACTCTGCTCAACCTCAAGAGACAACAGATCCAAATTAAATTGTACTTTGAAATCGACCACAAACTCCAAAAGTGGAACATCAAAACCAAACCAAAACGGACAAAACAAACTAAAATGTTTTTGGGTGATGCCGATCGCCAATTCAACCAGATGCTCCTGCATTAATTGTAATTTTGCAACTCTAAAATAATGAGGTCCCTCACCTCAACCTCGAGTGTCATCCTCTCAATGCTTGTGAAGAAACTCTCTATAACCTCACCATTAGGATTTGTGAAGCCATAAGAGAAGAAAAACAAGGGGTTGAGGTAGTACCCAATTGCATGAATGGGTTGGTGGAGGTGATTGTTACACCTCCAATCAATGATCTCCCAAGTGGGATCAAATCTGTCTCTATCCCTCCTGTAATAGATTCAAATGGCCTTTGGTCCTATCCTTGACCTCATAATTGTATCCCATCGGGTTTTGATCCCAATTTATCAAGCACAAAATTGACACCAAGAGCCCTGACACCTACAAGTACAAACAAATTAAAGTTATAAATTTTAAATGAAAGTAAATACTTTTAGATTTTAAAAATAAAGGATTCAATTTAAAATTTGAATTGAAGTTTGAGATTACCTTGATGATCTTTGTACCTTTTTTCACAAAAACATTATAAAAAGTTGTCTTTGTGGTTCTTTCTCCATCAACCTTCTTTGAATATGACGAGTCTAGCCATGCTTGACTTACAAACGTCTATTTCAATGATGTCAACAAATTAGTAATGCTTTGTAACATTAGAAAGTTAGTTGCAAACCTTTTGACACCTCGTTGCACAAGCTATTTCCCGTTGGTGTGATCTCTAATCAAGCTAAGAACCCAAGGATGATTATAAATATATTTTGTGATGTTCTTAGTATCTTCTATAACCATTTTCACCCAATTAATTTTGTTTATGTCCTCCAAAAGAAGGTCAACACAATGTGCCATGCAAGGGGTTGGAAAGAGTGATGGATGCCTCTCCTAAAGCAATCTCCTAGCCACCATGTACTGCCAGTGCATTGTTAGTGATAATTTGCACCACATTCTCTATGCCCACCTGTCAGACAACTTGCTCCAACATTAGAGTCAAAGTTTTAAATTTTTTACTTTGTTAAAAGGCATCGATTAACTTCAAGAAAATCATCTCACCATTTGAAACTTCCAAAAAATTGATAGGGTCGTGGTTCTTTCCATCCATCTACCCATTCAAAAAAATAATGTGTCCAAACTTTCACCATTGCTTCTTTTGTTCTTTTAGAATTAACTTTGCATCTTCAACAACATTCTAGAGCAACTTCCCATAGTCTTTTGGAAAAGGGCGCCTTGTACCCTTTCCTTGCAATTGTCAATGTTGTTAGCGAATTCTCCCCATATGAGATCTTTGCCATATTGAAGGGAAGGTTGTTGTAAAACTAGAAACTTGTACATGTCTTATTTACTTCCTATTGTATCTTGTTTCACCTTGTACCTTGCAACGAAGGTTGTGCTCCAAATGTGTTTCTAGGTACAAAAGGGCCTTGTGTTTGTGCTTTATTTGAACTAGATGAAGTGGATATGCTTTGTTTTCATGGACCATGACTAGAGCCCACAATGCGTGCTATATCTTTTTTTGTTTCTACTTGCATGTCTAGATTAATGGTAGCTGCTATGGTTGCTTGTGTTCTCACCCTTTCTAGTTTCTTCCAATCCAACAATGCAAGGAGTGCTTGCATCTTTTGTTTTTCCTCTTTCTTTTTTTTTTTTTGACATGGTTTGGCATTGCAATTAGGAATGCCTGCATTATGGCATTTGAGGTGATCGATGCCTCCATTAAGCTTTTTCTTTCATAAGGTGCAAATCACACTACTCCCTGTTGGCCCTATTATGAGATATTTCCAACAGGGGTCTTTGGTTCGGGTGGGATGGCTTCCAGTAATTGATGTTGAGTCTGATGTAGACCCAACTGCCATTGAATCTAACCTATATGATTAAATACAAAAAGAAAAAACTTTAGAAAAACAACAATTTGAATATGAAAAATTAAATAAAATTTATATATAAATCTTGCTTTACAAATATATATGTTAATTGAATAGCAATGTGGCATGCCATTAATTAATTTATCCAAAAAATTATTTTTTTGACTTGAAAATGTAAAACCCGTTGTTTAAGAAAAAAAATAGTTGTTTCATTCAAAAAAATAGTACAAATCAGCAATTGAAAATCAAATTTATTGCTGTACAAATGTAAATAATGTAGCTTACATGCTTGGAAAAATGGAGTAAACATGAAGAAGCAACTTACATGCTTAGAAAAAAAATATGAACTTGGAAACTGAAATTCCTCCAATCTGCCCCTCAAATCCACTAAAAATCTTTTCAAATTGCTCTCAAAGATTCACAATTGTTGTGTGAGGGTTACCCATGGTGTGGGGTTAAATAGCAAAAAAATGAGTGCTTAAAATGTGTCCAAACCATGTTGGCGTGTCATATCCTTGCACCTACAAAACTTGTGGAGCAAGTCCAAACCATGAGTTTACTCTGTGAGTGCTTGTTTTAGAAAAAAAAACCACGAGTCATTGAGTAATCAGTGATTTTTCCAAATAGGAAACAAACAATGAACATTTAAATACTATAAAATAACACAAAGAATAATATAGTTTGAAGGCTCTTACTAAAGAGTGCACACTTATATTGAGATGGTGATAGATAGGCATATAAAGAACAAAAATCATAAATACATATATGGTTATGCAACTTGCAATAAATTAAATTGCTAATATTTTGAAATAGAAAAATATTAAATAGATGTCAACAAGAGGAAAATATTAAGTGCATTACTATTTGATAATCAACATCATGAAACAAACAATTAAAGTTCAATTACTCTAATATAACAAATAAAGAACAATATGGTGTTGAGACAATCTTGATTAAAGAGTATATACTACATATTTAAGTGATGATAAATAGGCATATAAAAAACAAAATTGATAAATATAATTCATATGCCATCCATTGGAATGGGCTCAACTCCAACTTCAACTATGCCATCAATCTCTAGGTCCTTAGCGAGGATGCTTGCTAGATATGCATACCATCAACCTCAAGTTCCTTTGTAGGTAATTGAAATAAGGGTAAATCATTGAGGCCATTTGGTCAAATCACCTCATCCTTCAAGTGTACAGTTGATCTAATAGGTCGAATTCAGTCCTATTTGTTGAAGGACCCTACTTGTACCCATGGTATATACAAGAGAGAAGGCAAAGTGTTCTATGAATGTAGACTAAGTTCTTTTCCTTATTCAACCCTAATTGGTTCCTTTTCAATAATTGAATGAACCCATATGTACTTCAATTCCTCCCACAAGATGAAGAATTGGCTACTTGTAAAATATTCATATTGCAAGTGCTTGTGATGGGCATGTACCACTGTAGTTCCACCACCACCTATTGGGTTTTTCACTTTTCATTCATATAGCGGTAGATAATCACCTTACTCATGTGAAAATTTATTTCACTGAGTCCATTAATGAAATTATCCTCTCCTTGGCAATAATGTCTTTTCATTGCAACCCATAGCCTCTTCATTACTTGCCTATTCTCATGCGAAGGCCTCTTCATGGTGACTTCTATCTTGCACCATCTAGTATTTAAGGTATAAGCAACACAATGAAGATGTGTGTTAAGTTTGTTCCATCTTCCATGTATTTTCTCCTTTATGAAATGATATAGAGAAGGATCTTTTATGTTTGTTATTTTAATCTCTTTTTCCACATAGAATCAATTTATTCGTAAATCTCTCCCAAACATGGCTTGTGTAAATCTACAAATTTGACTTACAAATGTGTTGGATAAATTCAATGACAATTTTAACATCCACATGACAAACAAGACCTTGGTACATGCACTCCAAAGGTCAGGAATGAGGAGATCAAAATCTCACAAAATCTCCAAAGGACCACACAAATTAGGGTGTTAGGCACACCAAGTAGATCTCTAAAAACAACTCTCCGTCAGGAAAGTTTGTTGATAAAGGTCGGGAAACACTCATTGCTTGAAGGGTTTGGACCTATGTTACCCCAAGTTTTTGGGATGGGGATGGCAGGGGACAAGGGAAAACATTTTAGAGGAGGGTGTTGATCATTTTGTGACCTCACCATCCAACCCGAAGAACAAAATAGTTTGGGCTACTCCGTTCTCTCTTGATCAAAGTATTCCATGCGCTAAGATTGCGAGAAAGTTAGCATGTTCAACTCCAAGGTTCCTTTAGTGCGAATAGACCCAGTTTGGTTGATGTGTATTGCTGTGTTCGTACGAGGGGACTTACACAATTGTCCAGATTTCTTGCAGTTAGCAGCTAATGTATGATATTGAAGGGGAATTCTTACGTGTATGATTTGGCAATGTGCATCTTTTCCTAAGACTAATAAGAAATATACGGAAAGTAAAGGGGAAAGGGCCTAATAAATTTATATTATATTCTAAATGCAGGATATGTGGAGCTTCATTTTGATAGACTTCAACCAGATTTCACCTAGCCTCCGTCGGACAACCTCAGTAAAATCGGTGCAATCTTCAAAGGGGATAGCGAAAGGTGTTCAAGTTATAGATTAACATACGTACACCATCAGAACAACGCATATAAGTATGTAAACCACAACCGAAGTTAGACACAAGATAATGTCCAGTTGACCACACAAGGCAGACTTATCATCAACAAGCCGCTAGTGGTATGGAATAAAGCGAATCTATCTCAATAAAACAACACACACCAAAGTAAGCTACTTGCATGAATTAAGCTACTTGGATACGAAAGGAAGAAGAAACCTTGCTAGCATTTCATGACAAGACGAATTTCATCATCAATGAAAAGATCTATTATCATAAAATGTGTTACACAACAATCTCTTCAAAAGTTCTCAAAGGGAAAACATTCTCTCTTCTCCAAATGATGCAAAAATGCTCTACAATGTTACACTATCTAGCTCTAAAGCTAATGCTCTCTCAATGTCTACTCTGGTTCTGACTCCTAATGAATTACAAATGAGGGGGACTCCCCCTTTTATAGCTAGCCAAGTCCCAAAGGACGGCTAGGGTTACAATCAATAGAGTGGCCAAAATCGTGCCACCTCAGCCCTAACCCTAAAAACTGCCAGAATAGGGAGTGGTACATTAAATGAATCAAAGATTCCCACTCACTCCCAAAATAGCAAATGCAATAAATGCTCCATACTCAGTCTTCTAGAAGATCCTCGTCCAGTAGTGTGTTCCCATTAGCCTTCTCTCTGACTGCCAACTCAACAAATCTGCCAAGTACGACCTCAACCTCATGAACTGAAATAGGCGGAACACAATCCAACTGAAACTCTAATACCGTGACTGAATGCTCGTGCCTTGTACAAGATTTTCTCCAAGTAGCTAATGAGTCCTGCGTGTTCTGGATCAAAGTGGAGAA
>VDFB02089825.1:0-10484 GCA_007258455.2 Sequoia sempervirens
AACATAAAATGTTATTGTAAGAATTCCCATTCAACTCACACCCCATTTTGAACTCATTATTTGTCATCTCCTTTAAAAAAATGAAATTTATGACATGTCATTACATGAGACATAAGCGGTTAAGGCTATTAATCTACTTTGTAACATCCCTCTTACATGTTCTTATGTGCATCATAAAATATCACACACTTACAATGTCATGGTTGTTCTTACACATCTTACATGACATTATGATCTTACATATTCTTCCATGCTAAGAAATATACACATGGCATAATGGGCAAGTTACAAGTGTGATACACTTTTCCATGAGGGCATATAAAATATTACAAGTTAATAAATGTAGTGTAGGAAATTGTATACCCTTTACAATTTCACACTTTGTTTGGGTCCCTTAATTAATTGGACTTAATTATGCTTCTAATTGCCTAAATTATGCATTCTAAAGCCTTATTTATCCCATTTTTCGAAAGGGAAACCAATATTTAATTATTGCAATTAATATTTTAATCACATTGGAGAATGAGTATCTTGTTTTTAGGCCAGGACCCATTCACCCAAGGGTGAATTAGTCCCCTTTAAGTCCAAAGACCTAGTTTTAAATATGATTTTGGTGGTATTTTAATGATTCAAATTCAATATTCAATTATCAACTTTTGGAATTTAATTTTTGGGAAATTAGATAAAAACCTATAAATACATAGTTATTTTATCAATTCAAATCTAAGCAACATTATCAAGAATTTATATGAGCAAATATTATTGTCAAGAGCATTCAAGAGCAGATTTATCAGTTATTTATTGCAACATTCAAGATCCTAACATCATGTTCAAGCTTATGTGTGTTCATGTCATCTTGTGAAGGCTAATATGCATTGTTTGTCCTAAAGCATCCAAGTATTTTCAAGTGTCCAAATCCACCAAGCAAAGCAAGATCAAGTTCCTTGGAGTGATGTGTTTGTCTTCAGTCATCTAAGGGTAGCCATTGAAGGTTTGGTGAGTTGTAGCAAGCAAGTGTTCATTCATAATTTCCTTCTCCATTGTCATTATCTTTCCATTAAGGTTTAATTACCAAACATAGGGTTTGACTAAGGAAAACCCCCATTCAAACCAAAAAAACTTTCTTCTCTTTGTATGTGCATATTATAGGTTGAAGAAGGATTGAAGATTTTGAAGAACAATTTTATATTCTTACATTTGTTGCATTCACTATTGTCAAGTCACAAAAACTCAATTGCAAAATTTATTTCTGATTTTTCGACTGTGGAACCTGTGCAAAATAGAAGCTAAGATCCTCCCTCAAAAGGCTGCCAAAAGAATTTTTAGAAGCCCTAACCAGGACCCATTCACCCTAGGTTGAACCTGTCCTTTAGTAGAGCTTAACATCAACTTTTTGTGACTAGTACTTACCCTTCTCAAATCTACCTACAAACTGTGGTTTCAATTTTTGTACTTTCAAGAATTTTCATTTCATGTTCTAGGTCTTATAGTTCATTTAGTTTGAGCATTGCATATCTTTTTAATTTGGTTTCAGATCTGTCCTATTGTCTTAAGGAATTGAGATCTAGGTTTGATTGACTCACCATTGAGGTTGAAAGTCAATCTCTACACCTTGTGATCTCTTTCCTAATGAAATTCCCTTTGGAAAATGAATAAATAGAGAGAATACCCCCTTATTATTTAAGGATATTCTTTCCCACCTTTTCAATAAATAATTTTAATATTAATAATTGGAAGGTGTATGACACAACTAATCCCAAAATTCTCACACTTTTTGCATACCTTGAAAGAGAAAATGAGAAGATCCAACAAATCCATGAACTAATAACCAAGGGTATAACAATGATATGCCAATTGAATCCTCTATTCTCACAAGCTTCATAAAAACATCTATAGCATCTTCCAACTGACCACCATCTTGACCATAATTATCTTGTCTTCCATCATGCTCAAGCATGAAATGTAAGAACCCCAAGCCAAGATGACACACTAAATATCACATAAACACACCGCTCTATATAGGATTGATTCATTATCTAAAAATAAATGCATAAGTCCAATTTCCTCTAAAATAAGAATGAGTATGCACTACATACTCAAATCTAGCTAGAGCAATGATCACAACTAGTCAATGGCATCTAAATAACTATAACAACTTATAAATTTTCTAATCTTGACATTCTCCAACCCACTTTACAAATCATGTCCCTATATATGTATTGCCATTTTAAGCTTACTATCTTCCTTGGTAACTTTTGTCACTTGGAATTGCACCCAACTGAACAAGGGGATCAACATTCCAGTGAAACAATGGAATTAACCTCAAGGTGTGGGACCTTGCAAATGATGTTAGATCTCTGGAGAAGGTTGGCTTCCTTTCTAAACCAAGCATAGTGAAGGTTGGTCCAACCCAAAGCTATAAGTCTATATAGTAACCCTAAACTATGAATTTGCAAGAGGAAAAGGGAGAAGTAGAAATACTGAAAATGAGGGAAAGTTGATGCACCAAGTTTAAGAGCGTTTCTTCCTTACTTTGATGCACAGGGTGTCAATTAAATCATTAAGGGGGTCACACAATTCTCAAAGATTTACAAAGGGGAAATGAAGGATAAGAGTCTGAAAGATTGAAAGGGGTAGAGGTTACCCACAATTATCACTTTCAACTAGCTAGCACAATAATATACCCTACAAAAATGATAAAAATAGTGCATGCATAGAGATGTCAAACAATACACAAGATGCAAGCATAGAGAAGAGGTAAAATGAATGATTTTTATTAACACAAAGGCATGGAAGAAAATTTTATAGTTACAAAATGCTAGAGTAGCATAAACCTATTAGAGAAAATCAAGGGAAGAACCCCTAAAAATATTACAAGTGTTGCCTTTATAGTTTAGGCATAACTTAGTTGACTCTAGCTAAACCCTAACCCTACCTACGGTTAGTAGCTAGCAGAAATTGTTCCCATGAGAGTTGAGGAAACCCAATCATGAAATCCATGTTGAAGGATGAGCCTAAGATCTACAACAAGACCTACACACCATACTTCTATAATAAATTTTGTCCAAAATGCCTCCAAAAATGCCCTTACAAAATTAGCGATTTGGGCATGGAGGAAGAAAGGAAGGAAAATAATCAACAATAAATGGGCATGGGAACCCATGAAATCAACCACAACCAAAAAACAATGCAATAAATGTCATCCTCAAGCCACAAAAGTCGAACAGGCAGGTGAGAAGGTCGCTTGGACATTAATGGCACCATTATGAAGAAAAACACCAAAATATGAAACGTCAGGGCGTTGGGCCCGAAAGAAACCTCTATTTGATTATGAAATAAATGGATAGAAGGCCTGAAAAATTTTCATTGTTGGAGGTTAGGCATCATGCCTACCTCATACCACATGCCAAAGACTGGAAGAAGGAAGAACAAGACCATGAAGTCCAAAAGCTGCTACTAGTGTTGGGTGTTAGAGATTAGGGGTTGACCTATCGGGTTACCTCATATTGAAGAATATTAAGAGGTAAGGTGAAAGATCGACCTATGAAACCCAAATGTCTTGATACTTACCTAGGTTTCAATGGAAGGAGTTATGGAGAAAAGAGGGAGGCAAAAGGCTGAAGGGAAGGTGGAAGCAAGAAGCACAATCTTCAACCATAAAAATGTGGGATTGAGGATCGAGGGATTCGGGAATAAAAGGAGGAGGCTACCACTTACTAAGTAAGAGGTAAGGTGGAAGCCCAAACTATGACATCTGAAAGATCAAGAGTTGGTCAAATCATTTGAAGGCATGGTTGGGATGGGTGAAAGGAAAATGGAAGTCGAAGGCTCGATCACTAGAGGCCGCGAGAAGGTTTCAGGGATTGGGGATCGAGAGGGAGTCTTACCTCCTACAAAGTAAGAGGTAAGATAGAACCTCAATTTTTGATGCCTGAAAACTACGTTGGGAGTCAAAGATCAAAGGGAGGCAATGAGCGAATGGAAGGAAAATGGCAAGTGATAAGAGGGAAACCCAATGTTGCTTGATGGGTCAAAAGAAAAGTTTTAATAACCTTTTCGACGACTAATAGGGTTTTTAAACCAATATGAAACACCAAGAAAACCCTTTATATTATGATTTCAAAGCTTTATCATCATTGGGTAGAGAAAAAGGAAGTTCAAACAACCTTGTCAGAGACTGGCGCAGGTTTCCTAACTTGAGAATTTTTTTGAAATGACTCAACTTTACTTAGACAAGGCCACTCAAAAGTTAGAACAACACTTAAATTTACCGACACACCTTAGAACTTTGAAAAGATGAACATTGTGTGATGCATTGGGAAAAGGGAAGGTTATGAAAACCTAGGCAGTGACTGACAAAGTTATAAAAACTAAGGCAATGGTTGACGAAGTTATGAAAGCTGACCAAAAGACTGATGATTTCAATACTTTCCAAATTTAGGACTTTTTCCAAGGGAGAAACATGTAGTATGCCCCATGTAAGATCTCTCAGATTGGTTTTCAATGATGTTTCATATGGATGGCATGAAATGGAAACATTCTTGGCGACTTTGCAGGATGATTTCCTACTAATCATAGAATCTAGGGGCCTCATCAATCCATTGGGCACAAATTCATGGGAAAACATTGCAACAATTGGGTTCAACTTGGGGTGAAACACAACATGTGCACACTGCACTTGGAGGAAAGCAGGAAACTATAGGCATACATTCCCTTAAGGAAATGCAAGGTGTGCAAAGCACTTTCTGGGAAGCGAAAATCTAAACTAATATGTACAAAAGATTGATAATACCTAAAAAATAGTGTTTGAGGTGAATCCCATTAACTGGGATTGGTACTTCTTCTCCATCCATCTTTGACAGCTAGAAGGGGTTATGTTGTTTGCACTTAGAAATGATGTAAGTGTTAGGGTTGAGGAAGATTGGAGCAATAAACATTAACAATTATATGCAAATTAAATAACCTAGAAATAACAATGAAGAATAACACAAAAAAGATCAACACAAAAATTTAATGTGGTTCACCTAATATGGGCTACATCCACATAAAATTACCCACCTAATGATTTTATTATCCAGTGCAAAACATATTACAATCTCGCAAACACACCCCTACCGCAACATACATCCCAACCGCTTATAACAAGATTTTTGGAACCTTCTAGAATTAGGGTTTTACAAGGTCATTTTTCATTTGACGTGTCAGTGAGAAAACCTTGACGAGTTAACCGAACCCTTGCTATCAAAGGTTTTCGCCCTTGAACCCCCGTTGTCGGGGGCTGCTACCCCCAAACCCCCACTTGGGGCTCAACTCGACCCTAAATCCCAATGAGGATACGCTATGAGTGTACATTATCTGCATGATCAGTCACCACATACCAACAATCTCCCACTTGGAGACTAATCATGCTCCACAACAAGAAATATCTCACTTGGAGACCGATCCTAGACAACACTGCTGCACTTGCATCTCCCACTAGATTACAGGTCAGACCAATTTATTATATCCACCATTATCATTCATGAAGGCCAACAAAAACTGATGAGGGAATTAGTTTCTCCCTTGTAACTAACTTTGTGAACATATTTGCAGGATTCTCACTTGTGTGAATTTTCTCCATCTTCAACTATCCATCCTCCAAAACTAATTGGATGAAGTGGTATCTGATCTGTATGTGCTTAGTTTTTAAATGCAAAGTTGAATTATTAGCAAGATGAATGGAACTCTGGCTATCAGTGTACAAAGGCCTATCTTCTTTTCATTGTCCCAATTCCTCTAGAAAATGTTGTAACCAAATCATCTCCTTGCTAGCTTCCATAGTAGCAACATACTCAGCTTCAGTGGTTGAAAGTGCAACAACCTTTTGTAGCCTTGAAATCCAACTAACTGCAGTACCTCCTATAGTAAAAGGATAACCTATGGTACTCCTCCTACTATCAATATCACTTGCCAGATCAAAGTCGACATATCCTTTTAGAGTAGAATTTGTTCCTCCAAAACATAATTTCTTTCAAGCAGTACCTCTTAAATATTAGAGAATCCATTTTACTGCATTCCAATGTTCCATTCCTGAATTGCTCATATACCTACTCATGACTCCCACTGCATGTGCAATATTTGGCATTGTGCATACCATTGCATACATCAAGCTACCAACTATTGATACATATGGTATCTTAGACATTTTATCTTCCTCCTTGTGTCTTTGGACACATCTCCTTAGTCAACTTAAAATGACTAGGCAAAGGTGTACTAGATACTTTTGCATTCTGAATGTTAAACCTTTTCAACACCTTCTCTACATACTCACTTTGAGACAAAAATAATTTTCTATTTGTCCTGTCACATGTGATCCTCATACCAAGGATTTGTTTTGTTGCACCCAAATCCTTCATAGCAAGTGAATTTTCTAATTTCTACTTAAGTTCATTAATATGCTGCATGTTAGACCCAAAAACAAGCATGCCATCAACATAAAGCAACATAGTAATATAGCTTCCATTATCCAATTTCTTAAAATAAACACAATAATCAGAATGCCATCTTTTGTAACCTTGTTTAGCCATAAAACTATCAAATTTCAAATACCATTGCCGAGGTGCTTGCTTTAGGCCATACAAACTCTTCTTTAACCTCACACAAATTCCTCCTTACCCTTGACCTCATATCCTTGTGGTTGCTGCATACATATTTCCTCTTCCCAATCCCCATGGAGAAATGTTGTTTTCACATCTAGCTATTCAAGATGTAAGTCTTCCACAACCACAAGACTTAGAATAGTTCTAATAGAAGTCATCTTTACAACTAGAGAAAATATTTCATCAAAATCTATACCTTTTTTCTATGCAAAACCTTTTACCACGAGTTTGGCCTTATATCTTTTCTTGCTTCCATCTTCTTCCTTCAACCTGTAAACCCATTTATTTGGAAATTCTCTTTTACCTTCAGTTAATTGGACTAAGTCCCAAGTCTGATTCTACAACAAGGAATCCACTTCCTCTTTCATGCAGAGCTTCCACTACTTTTTGGTATCTACCTTCATTACTTCTTCATAACCTTTGTGTTCATTAGAATCAGTTAACAATATAGAATATAATGATGGAGAAAATATTTTTGGAGGTGTAGTTATCCTTGGAGAACATCTAACACTTGTAGGAGTATGTGGGATAACTTGTTGTTACTGAGTACCACTGGCATTTTATTTTTTGGAATCTCATCTAGCACCACATATTCATTTTTGCCCTGTTCATGCTTATTTTCCTACAACTGATCCTTATACATGACCTCATTGAACATAACATCTCTACTCCTAATGATTTTATGATTTTCATAGTCCAATAATTGATAACAAAATTTATCTACTCCATATCCAATGAAGGTATTTTTTTTAGACTTAGCCTCAAGCTTGGTTCTATTTTTAATATCAACATGGAGAAACGCTTAACAACCAAAGGTTTTCAAAAATGAATAGTTTACTTTTTTACCTGTCCATGCATCCTCTGGAATGTCACCATCTAAAGGATTTGAAGGTACCCTATTTATTAAATAAACAACAATATGCACAACATCTACCCAAAAGTGTAAGGGTAGTCTATCATGCAATCTCATGCTCCTTGCATGCTCCATAATGGTCCTATTCATCCTCTTAGAGACACCATTTTCTTGTGGGGTTCTAGGAACTGTTTTCTACCTACAAATTCTATTGTATGAATAGTAATTTTAAAATTCTTTGCTACAATATTCACCTCCATTATCAAATCTGAGACATTTCAACTTTTTTCTTGTCTCATTCTTAATCAAAGATTTCCACTTTTTAAAAGTTTCAAACATTTATGACTTCTGTTTCAGGAAATACACCCATGTTTCCCTAGTTGCGTTGTCAATACAAGTAACATAATAAAAAGAGCCACCAAGAGAAGATACCTAAGCTGGTCCCCATACATCTGAATGCACAAACTCTAATTTCTCACTCTTCTTCTCTTTCCCAACTTTAATAAATCACTCTTTTCTATTTTTCATAAACACAATTTTTGCAAAACTCCAAGTCAATCTACTTCAGTCCTAGTAGCAACTTTCTAGAGTGAAAGATCTTCATCCTGTTCTCACTCATGTGCCCAAGTCTATGGTGCCATAATTTTTTTTCAGTTTGTGCAGCAAGTGCTTATTACCTATTTTTTGGCTACAACTCAAAATAGGTAGAGCTAAATTGCATTCATCGTTGAAAGGTACACAAGTGATATCAAAATTTTCCTACTAAGTATTCGTTGATCTTAAGCAAATTTGATTACTTTTGAATTTTCAATATTATTATGCAAGTAATTGTAATAGAAAAATCATAAAATTGCATAGTGTTTGTTGCTTTATACATATTGTAAAAACCAAAGTCCCACACAAGCCATAGGAGTAGCTTAATTTGATTTTCATAATAAAATAATGAATACAAAGTAAAGTTGTAAACTACACAACTGAAGATAATGTAAACATGAAAAAGGGAGTGATTCGTCATTTCCTGTAATGATTGATTGTTTTATACTTTATGTCTTCAAGTTGTTGTGTTTGAGTGTCTCTAGGTTTTTTCGGCTCCAAACTCCATGGTTTCCTGAAAGAGTGTTGAAAGGTGGTGTTAGAGAAATGATAAATCACATCCTTCCTCATGCCTATATTACCAACAAAAATGTAACCTACATCCTATCAGGCATTCATCAGATGATTAATTCATCAAAAAAAGTAGATGTTTAGGGAGCACAAAGTTCAATGGAAGCTTTCAACTTCAATTATTTTACTAATTTATTTGTTTAGTGTGTAGGTACAGGTATAATCAAATAATTTTAACCAACATATATTGTTATGAGTGGTGAGAAATGTGGCTCCCACAAGGGTTTAGCCCAACTCATAAACAATGACATGGGACAACAAGCATAGTGTTTTAAAGAGCAACCTTTAATTCGATATGATGAAAACAAATTGAGCAGAACATCCCATTGCTCATCATTCAGAAGAAAAATAAAAAAATGTTGAAGAAGCATCAACTGCATTTGTTATCTAAGTTTCAACTCTACTTTATGTTCACATTACATTTAAATAAAATCCCCTTTACATTGAAGGGAAAAACATAATATTGTTTGGGTGAAAATTATGTAATCAACTTTTTGATAGATTACACAACTTGGACTTCAGCCATAGCTATGTGAGATGTAAATCTCTCCTCTCGGAAAGGGGAGGTGCCCTTCTTACTGCTAATAGAAGTGATAGTAAAACAAAAATAATTACAAAATGTACACAAAACTTACGAAATTGGGAGGGTGTGTTACATTCATCCTTCTCTCTTTTTTCAGAGAAGATGTTTACAATGCTTCACTGTTGGAAGTTCACAATTCTTAACAACTTGAAACGAACAACTAGCAGTAATACCAATACCTCTATCTTGTCAAAGCAAAGCGTAGAGATACCAGAAGTGATTAATAATAGACAAATAAAGTAAAAGGGAAAGCTCACGAAGGCACAAAGTCATTCCGTAGCTTTTTCAATGTTGGATATGTGAAAATGTATCGTTTGTCCGTTAGAAACACAAAGTCTTCTTAGAGCATAACAATTCCTCAAACAACATGAACAATTACAAGCACAAAGTCTTGTAGATCATTCAACAAAAGTATCCAAAGAGCGTGAATAATTACAAGCACAAAGTCTTGTAGATTACTCAACCGAAAGATAAACAAAAACACAAATGCAAATCTAAATAATAGATGCAACACAAAGTTTACATAAATCACTTAGAGTCCTTCAGATTTCATCACCTAATCACCACCACCAAATGAGATCAATTCATAAAAGTATCAAATCCAACTACAAAGATGCAGTTTGCAATCCTCTTCTTTATTGATCAAATTTCATTCTAAAACATGAGCATAAAAGTTTCACAATTTTGCTTCAAAGAAAAGGGCAACACCGTTGCAAAACACTAAAGGATAACTTTACAATGAAAATCCCTCATTATATAGAAGAGGGATGAGCAAAATTAGGAAAATAATTGAAATCGAAAGTTAGATGAGTGATTTTAAGGAAGTCTCACCTAACTTTGACCAAAGTCAAAGAAGTGTAATTTGTTTTCAAAAGATTACATCTTTGAACTTGGTGTGATTACAATTTACAAAAAGACATTTGAAATGTCAAGAAATATTTACAAGATGCATAAAGGGATGCATCGGAAATGTCTAACACTGGAGAATAGGAGGCTGCTTCATGTTTCTTTGCCTTGGGCGCGGAAGTCTTCATATTTCCTCCTAGTCTCCTTCACAAACTTCTCATCTGGACCAACGGTGTAATCCACAATGGTGTGAATTCTCGTGATTGATCTCATGGCAGATGAGTGAACCTTCTTGCACCTGTCAAGATGCGTCTTCAGGTTGTCCAATGTGAGCCTTGTGTCACAAATGATGTTCAGCGAAGCTTCTGAGAAGTCTGAACTGTCAATCAAATTCATGATG
>VDFB02089826.1:0-17393 GCA_007258455.2 Sequoia sempervirens
TTATTTTGTTAAATAGATATACAAATTGATATCTCAAAGCTAAGTGTTAAAAATTTTTAGTAATCGGCATATTTATTTGTCTGTACAATAAATGTAGTTTCTCCAAAGTTGTACCAAGTCTAGAAAACCATTGCGCATTTTCCAGTTTATACCATCTAAATTCTTAGTTTTTGTATTTTGCATTTTCTTCACTGCGTTTTCTATGCACATACGCAGTGCTGGGGTAGGAAGATCTGGGAAGCCAAAGATGACAAAGAGTCATTGCATGAAAGATTTGAAGACATAAACTTGCAAGATGATGATGAAGTATGTTTTACTTCTCCTTTTTTTCTAGCTTTAATCCTGTAGTTTCTGTCCATTAAGATTTTGATCGATGTGTAGAAAAGGAAAAGGATAATGTGGACATAATTTCTGGACAAAAGAATGTATTGGAAAATGATTTTAAAATTGATATTTCACATCTCACTATGTGATCCTTCATTTGACTCGCGCAATATGCTATTCTAGCACATGAGACCCCTTTTGTGAGACCTAAAAGGGGAATTCTTTCCATTTACCTTATTCACTATTCAAATTTTGTAACCTTGGGTATTGATCTCATGATGATGCTCTGGAGTAAACTGAACCTTAACAATCTAGCAATAGCTACAGTACTAATCCACCAATACTCTGAGTGCCCATGATGAATATAATTTAGCGTGTTCATTTGAGATTTATACTTTCTCTTCCCTTCATATTTGTAACTTGTGTTAGGAATTAAGGTTTACTTTTAATAATTAATTATTAAGATCTTCAATTATAATTTTCTCATCATTCTAACACTGGTATCGGAGCAATTTTGGTCTTGTGGCTGTGTGTTAAACTTGGAAAATGAAGAATGATCAAAATCATTCCATATTTAATTCAGGGGTAATGAGTGATTCTTTTTGATAAATCTCTGCTGGGCGTCTGAAGATGCAGAAGAAAGGCATGTGAAGAATTTAAAAAGGGTGAGACTTGAAGGAAACGTAGGCTTGTCTGTACCCACCGTGACCATAAGGTATTAGAGGGACGTTAGGAAGTTACTGAAGGGGAGGTTCGTGGTAGGAATGAGTGACTCTGAGTGATGTCAATGGGTGAATTCCCAACAGAATCCGTGTGGAGATCCCTGTATATCTGTAGACTAGTGTGTAAAGGCGTGAAGTTGTGGATGTTGTGCAAAGAGCACTGTTGAAAATTATGTGAAAGGTGGAAAGGATGAGATAAGAGTGCGTAGGATAGGAGGAGGCTTAACAAATCTGCAGAAGTGTGGGTGCATGTAAGTTGTTTTCCTTTCATTTGTTGAGTGAAGGTTAGGGTTATGTATCTCTATTGTTAATTTTGGGACCAACTATATATTTTTTTATAGAATATGAAGATAAAAGGATAAATTGTTTGTGAGTTGAATCTCACTACAAATGATGCACATGCAAGTTGGTTATTTCAATATGTATTTGAAGTTAAATGCTAGTGGGTTCAAATTAGGTTATATTAAAATAAAGAATTAATTACAAATGTAATACGGTAAAAAAAAAAAAAAAGATTTTAAAATGGGGTTTATTGTTTTGGAGAAATAAGGGTGTAGTCACATTATTTAAATAGGTGAATATATTTGTTTTCTTTGGAGTGATAAGGAAAATAAAGTGTTGCAAGGCTAATTTGGATAATATTTGCAATTGATGCATTAAC
Organism: Sequoia sempervirens; assembly: GCA_007258455.2. Classification (NCBI taxonomy): domain Eukaryota; kingdom Viridiplantae; phylum Streptophyta; class Pinopsida; order Cupressales; family Cupressaceae; genus Sequoia; species Sequoia sempervirens. The sequence goes on from VDFB02089826.1 coordinate 1,708, forward strand.
GGTTGAATTCAACATCTTTATGTATGTACACTTTAATGCATTTACTAATGATGCGTTTAAAGCCATTAATGTTGTATTTTAAGATTAAGATCTAAAGTGGTCATATTAGAGGTTGGAGGAAAGGGAGGCAGGAGGACATCTATCATCCCCATGAGAAGCATTTGTTTCATTTGCAATCTTTTCAGGAGCAAGATGGAGCATGCAGGGTTTATTTGGTTTCTGGGTAATTGAATCCACAAACTTGGTGAGTTATTGTTGGTCTATGGATAGTTGAATCCACAAACCATTTATGGATAATTGAGTTTTTCTTGATCCATAGTTTTGCAAATGTGTATTTATGGATAATTGAGTAAGTCTCGATCCACAAATGGAGGAGTGTTACTGTGGATAATGGAGTGAGTGTCCATTCACAGTTGGTTGGTAATTTTCTTGTGAATAATGGAGTAAGTCTTGATTCATAGTTGGTTGGTGTTTCCTTGTGAATAGTGGAGTGTGTCTCGATTCATAGGTAAACATTGGAAAATTGAACATTTATCTAAACATGAGGAGTTTAGATTGATGCTGATGCAAGGGTGGATAATCAGAACATTTACCTAGACCTAAGGATTTTGGGTTGATGCTCAAGACATTTTCCTAGACAAAGGAGTTTGGGTTGATGTGTATGCACGGTTGGCTAATCAAACCATTTTCGTAGACCAAGAAGTTTAGGTTAATGCTGATACAATATTTTGGTTTTCTTTTTTGTAATGTAAATTTTGAGAGGGGGTTGTTAGGAATTGATGTTTACATTTAGTAATTAGTTATTAGGTTAGTTAGCTGGCTAGGAAGTTATTCCGGTATGGTAGTTTGTATGGAAAACTTGTGGCTTCATATGAAAATGAATTCAATATAAAATCATCCTGATGAAACCAAAATACTATTCAAAATACTATTTTCATTTTGTGTTTTGTTTACAACAATGATGTGATCTTTAATTATAATTTCCTCACCATTCTAGCAGCTTGCATGGCATAATTCTGCCTTTCTTATTTTTGAGTTTATTGTCTTTTGACAAAACATTGATCAGAATTAAAAAAGTAAAATCTAAATGACACTGCTACTATTTTCAGAATTAAAGCCCATGCTGAGCTTGAGCCTGATAACCCCTCCCTTTTGAACAGATCCATTGATAAGAAACCCCAGGCCAAAAGCCTTGTTTCCTACTCCGAAGAATCCTCTGATTCGGAGGAGTCTGATGCCAACAAAACTGAGATTAGCACTGAACCTCTACCGGATAAACATGCTAAAGATGATTCCCCTGTTATTCCTAACCCTGACAAAACTTGTCCTAATATCGGAAATGAGCCCTCTCTGGATGTTCTGAACCTTGCCAACACCAATTCTGAGTCCCACTTCAAACTCTTGGAATGGACTTTCATCGAAATTAATGAATTGAAAATAAGAAATTGGGCCTTTCAAAGCAAGATTGAAGAGCTGGTTGCTAAAATTACGGAGATTCAAAAGAAAGATGTGGACAGTGGGGCTCAAGGTCACAATAACAAAAATATAGATTCCAAGGTTGATAATATAAGGAATACCATCAAAACCGTTGCTAAGCAAAACAACCGAATAGCAAGACACAATGCCATTATCATTAACGCGATGACTGAAAAGCTTGATAAAGCCCAGTAGGGGTCTCTGATGGTGGATCTAGAGGAAACAAAGGACAAAAGCCAGGATACGGACGTGGGCATTTCCAAAAGAACCAGAGCCAACCTGAAGCGCAAGGTCCCCCCTACTTCTAAGATGATTCAAATTTTTAAAAAGGGAGTCAGTGACATGGAGAATCTACAGGCGGAGACAGAGGCTGTCCTCAAGACTCTGAATTAACGGCTGGGGTTTTTGTGCTTACTTTGCTGTTCCTTTTGGTTTGACCTTTCTAGTCTGGTTTGTGTGGTTGTTGTTGATCTTTTCTCGAGCAGCTGGTCTTTTTGGTTGGACTTTTCTGTCCTTTCTTCTGTTTTGTAAATGTTGTGGTTTCGGGTCCATGTAAAACCCGTTTTACCCCTTTTATCAAAAACATCTAACAGATTCCTTTAATTTTGCAACTGAAAACTTTTACTGCGGGAAGGTGTACATTGAAAAAGATGGACACAAAGGATTGATTAGTTCTTGGAGATATGCTTGAAGAATTTTTTAAATACAAAAAAGATTTCTCCCACATGCCATTCCCCTTGTATATTTAAAATGAGTGTTAATATGGTGCAAAATATGTTACAGTTGAATCATTTCTATTGTAGATACATTTATTTGCATGTACAATCTGGAAATTAATATAATACAATAGACAAATCTATCTGTAAAGAACTAATCCAGCAAGAGTATGGTTAAAAGTGGTATCCAGTGGGTCCATTGGATTGCGGTGTAATGGTAATGGGATGCTTTTGAAAGTGAGCAACCAAGGTTTAACTCGCACTTTCTGTTAAGATGTCCTACCATCCCTGTTAATTGAGTGCCATGATAGGATGGTTAAATCCATGTGCACATTGAAATGCTTAAACACCTATCACTGGCGATGACTAAGCATGACTTAGTGTTGTCCATAGCTACCCTAAGAAAAAATGTAATATCCAAAGGAATTGTTATAGATTCCCAGCTATAAACCACTTTAAAAATCAAAAGGAAAAGGAAAGTGGGCTTAATTTAATGAGAGGTACCATTTTTGTTCCTTGATTCAGAGGATTGGCTCTGCTAGAATTAGTTGAATTAGTTTTTCATATATAGACAGATTTACAATCGCTATCCCTTCATGTTTATATTTGATCATTTGTATTCTTGTTTTATTATTAAGCGTTCTCGTTTTTTTTTTGCATTGTTGGCACATGAAATCCATAACATATTAATATGTCTGTAATGTTGTATCAGCATTGCATGTATTCGTTTGTTTCGTGTGTTCATCCAATTCCATCAACCAATCTCCTCTAAAGCACAATCTTTGCACAAACAAGATAAGTACATTTTTGTTCATTTATTGAATGGGACTCTTTTTGGGACTATGGTAAAGATATCTGTTCATACGTGTTATACTCTTTTCTTTAAGGTTTTGGAATCATAGACGAGGCGACTAGACTGTAGATAGTCGATCGGAAACGCTGGGTATTTGCACTCAAATCTTGCAGATACGATTCAACATCTTGATCGCCACTATGAAATTTTTAGTCAAGTTGGTAACTCTCGGCTTTTTAGTTACAAACAGCAGTGATTTCATTAAGAAAGAAGGGGATATTGATGGCGCATGCACGAAAATTTAGAGTCTTATAGAGTTAGCTCCTAAACTTGTCGAAGCTGTTGTTAGACATGCAAACATGGTGAAACACCTGGGAAATTTTAAAGGGCGTACGTCAAGGAAATTGAATGAGGAGGAGGAAAAGATGAATCACATATATTTGTAAGCCAATAAAGCAAGGAATTTTTTGTTTTATAAATGAATGAACACTTTTTGATGTCTGATAAGGAAATAAAGAGAAGGATAGCGAGCACGAAGACACTAACAGGATGAATGAGAATACGAAACCTAAAATTTTAGATGCAGGTACAAAATTCACAGAATTATTACGATACAACTAGTGAGTTACAGCTGCAGCAGGAAAATCTTTTTGAAGTACCTCTAATGTCCACTTCATTAGCTCAATATAACTATCCTCGTTAGAATATTACTTGAAATAGTTGGGATAAGAACAGTTTCCATTCTTCAAGAATGTCTCATTTGTTCCTGCATCCAACAAAACCACATTTAAAAAGAAATCATGACGTTCTATTGGAAAGGAATAAAAAAGAATTAAATGAACATATTAAACATGATATAAAATACACTGTTATGGTGATGTCAATCAAGAAAATTCTAGGCCCTTTTCACAAATTAGTAAAGTTCATAAAAATATAAAAAATCAATAAATACAATAATTAATTTAATAAGATGTGAACTATTATATTTTTAAATTTTTTTTTTTAAATTTAAATAATTTATAGTTAAATAAGATAAAATAATTTTAAAATAATATTTTTGTTCTTTGCACAAAAATATTCATATTAATTTAATATTTTTAATTTATTATTGATTATAAATATAAATAGTAAATTAGTTAAATAAGGTAAAATAATTTAAAAGTAATATTTTTATTCTCTAGACAAAAATATTTAAAATATTTAAATTAATTTATTCTTGATTATAAATATAAGTAAATTAATGTAAAATTAATTTATTTTATTTTATATTCATAATAATAATAAGTAAAAAACATTTAAAAAAATAATGAGGAAAAAAGTATTTATTAAAAAAATATTTAAATTTTAAAATTTGAAATAAATTTAGAAACTTTTTTATAATAATATAAAAACATTATTACTTATAGATATAAGAATATCGTACAAATAATTAGAATCACTATAGTAGCACAGAGCCTTTCTTATAAATATTATTATAAAAGAAATAAATATTGTATCATATTTTAAACAAACTACATATGCATATGCTTGATTGATGATGTAATTAAAATTTATATAGAACATAGTTTATAATAAAATTTGCTCTTAATATTTAATTAAATATAAAATATAAAAATATAACAATGGTGTTAATTTGAATACAAGCTGGAATTAATACCAGAACAGTGAATATTATTCACTGTTGTGGTAGTTGATAACGCTACTATACAGCTGGACCTAGCCCAGGTTCGTACCAGTGCCTGGGAGCAGGGGAATGGATCGTTATAACTGTAATTACCGACCAAGATCTAATGAGACATTATCTAGAAGGTTTTCTGCATCTGAAGACTGTTAAACCGTGCTACAATGGAAAAGTTATGTATGGTTATGGTGAAGAAATGCGAAGAATCGAAAACTCTGCCACTACTGAAAATGAACATGGATCGTTTCCTAAAGAAATAGGTACAGCGGATTCTACTTAGTCACAAGATGCAAGATGGTCACTGCTTATTGTACAAAGAGATAAAGTGAAAGTATTTGCTTGATTCATTGTGGAGAGCTTATGCTGAAATAGTATTGGTGTTAAACTAAATTATATGGTTTTTCTGACTTTTGTAGGACACAACAGCTTGCATCATGTATGCATTTCGTCGTTGTCATACATCAATGAGGGCGTATTTCAGTGTATACAGTTTTATTACTGCACTATTCCTAAGCACGCAAGAAGGTATTGGAAGCTTCGAAAGTACCTCTGTGATTACCTGAAAGAAGTCTTTCTACAGATGTATTCATCCATTCTTGAAGGCGGTCACCTACAGATGCGGCAATTCTCTCTGGGCGGCTGCGATCATCGACAGTGAATTGAGAGATGGAGAAACCCGCATGCAGATTACAGAAGAGCAAATCCACCAAGCAGCGGGCTTGCCAAATTCAGGTAAACATGTATCCCCCTGCAGAGATTATGATAGAGCTGAAATAACAATGAGTCTTACCAGATCTGAAATGGGTGCGAAATATTCAGAATTTTTGCTTGATGCAATCATTGACCCACCTGTGCAAATTGCTTGCAAGTTCTTGGCTTACAAGCTGTTGGCGGTTAAGACATCGGATTATATCCCATTTATGTTTGTTGAGACTGGTGTATGTTTGTTAAGGAGCAAATGTTGGACCAGATCGTATCTGTCCAGAAGAAGAGGATGAGCTCTTTTAATTATTCGACCATCCTCCAGTATTGGCAATTAAAGCATTCAGCGAAAAGTGGATTCCTCGCCGTGTTATTGGGCATGCAGACTCATCTATAAACGTACATGACATCAAGGGAAGGGATGTTTCGAGGAGTAAAAAGGAGCAAAAAATGGCCAGAAAATCGATTTCATCAATACTAGATAATATTATGAAAGAGCATGGACACAGGGTTCTTGGTGGAAGTGGGGGAGAAAAAAGATGAGATAAAAGCCAGGCAGGAAGTTTGTGTCAATGAATTACCATTCTACCTAGAATTTCAAATTACTGAAATGCGCAATAAGTCCTCCAGTGGGGAAAGAGATCTGTGTGTCTTGTCTAATGAGGAGAGGGTGGGAGAAGGATAAAGGACATGACTGCCTCCAGATTGATCTCTCCAGATTATTGATTGAAAAGTCATGATAGATGGCGGGGAGGGCTTGCGGCGCCATTGGTAATGGTGAAAATGAAATCAACAGCTGGTGCCGTAAATATAAAATAAATGGCTTTATCGCCAGTTATGTCCCGCCAGCAATTCCGACCGATGCAATTTAGTGGCCAGGGTGATATCAGTCGTCTAGGTAATCTCAGATATCTCGTTAGTGTTTACACAGTTGTTGTAGATGGATTGTTTACGGCCTTGAGTAATATGTGATGTATATAAGAATGTTGGTGTGCAGTGATATTCGTGCTGCTTCCACGTATCAAACATATCCAGAGAACAGCTGGCTGCATTAAAGGATTGGACACCGTTAATGGTGGCACAGTTTGAGGTAGAAACGAGGTAAAGTGGAGGAACATATTTTTACAAGTGCCCTGAGGTTAATTGTGAATTTTCTTTTTTTTTAGGGTTTTAATTGTAAGTTCTAGAAGCATCGTCTATCATATGCAATTCTTTCTCATAAAATAATTAATTCAAATGAGAAAGCAATTCTTTCTCATAAAATAATTAATTCAAATGAGAAAGCATAAATAAATTAGTATATATATTTTAAATACAGTCTATTTTGCAAGACGTTTATTTAATTTATTGTATTTTATATTTTTAATATTTACTTTTATTACTGATCAAATATACCCAGAAACGAGGTTTCCTATGATTTTGCTTTTTCTTTGCCGTTTTGATTGTAAGTTCTGGAAGCACTGTCTATCATATGCAATTCTTTCTCATAAAATAATTAATTTAAATGAGAAAGCATAAATAAATTAGTATATATATTTTAAATATAGTCTATTTTGCAAGACGCTTATTTAATTTATTGTATGTTATATTCTTAATATTTACTTTTATTATTGATCAAATATACCCAGAAATGAGGTTTCCTATGAATTTTCTTATTCTTTGCCCTTTTGATTGTAAGTTCTAGAAGCACCCTCTATCATATGGAGCTCTTTTGAAAAAATAATTAATTCAAATGAGAAAGCATTATTATTTAATATATATTTTAAAAATAGTCAACATATTTGGAGAGATATCTTCTAAGACGTTTATTTAATTTATTGTATTTTTTATATTATTAATATTTTATTTTTATTATTGTATGAAATTATTATTATTATATTATATTTTTATTAATTATTATTTAATTGTTATATTATCATTATTTTGTTATTCTATTGTAATATATATATAAGTTATTACTATAATATTATATTTTTATATAATTATTATATTATCATGATTATAATAATTTATTGTATCTATTATTAAATTATATTATTAAATGGTAGCTCCAATTTAACCCTAAACCTTAGTAAATTGTTCTCTTAATTAAACACTAATTTTAATTGAACCCTATCCATAATTTAACTCTTATTTTTTGTAATTGATTCGTTACCCTTATTCTAGCAGTAACCATTATCATAATTGAACACAGTGGGAGATACCATTAAAAGGATAGTATATGAAGAATAGCAATATTGTTTGTTTTCAATGACAGTGTTTATGAACTTTGGATATTGGCATACATAATGGCCCGTTGAGGATAATGGCATTGCATACAGGTTTAGGGCATGTGAACATGATTTTACATATGCTAGTTAAGACCCTTGCTTCAAGAATTATGAAACACATGACAGTTGAACAAGTGAAGGGCAGTCCCAGTCCTTTGCAAATGAGAAATACACTAAAAAAAACTAAAAGCCTGATGTTTCCAAGTATAAATGCACCTTTTTGTCCATGTCTGAACTCCCATATATTTTAGAGCAGCATATCTTAGTGAACTGCAAGTGGTAAACAGTGTTCATCTAAACCATACATAGCCTTTTTTTGAGGCTTTTCTTTTATAATTTCATTTACCATTTGTCTTCATGGTGTGAACATTTAGTTGTATTAGCATGTTTATGTTGTTTCGTTGTTTTAAATTCTTGAGATACTAAACTATAGAGAATTGCAAGATTCTTGGTGACACAATGCTATAAGGAATCTAGATTACTAGTTTGTAGTTGGCAATACCCTATAGTATATGAGGACCAAGACTTAAAACATGAGATAAGAGAACCCAAATCATAGTTTGACTGAAAAGTACAAGTAAGGCTTTCAAGTTTGTGTGATATGTAGTAGTGCTATTGAATTCCAAAAATTTGAACCATGGTCTATTATAGGTTTGTTTGATGACATCACTATATGGCATGTTTGAAGGGTTGCCTCAAAAGTGTATTCAGAAGCACCACCTCTAAAAACTACAATTGAAGCACACTTTTGATAAATATACTATGTTTAGAGGGCATAAAAGTTTCCATTCATTGTTTACTATATATTTTCTTGTTGATCATCTTGTTTATATTTGCAATGCACAACACATACACTATTTTTTAGTTAAGGTCCAATCATTATATCACAGATCTTTTTGATCTGTATGAGCTTATTCTTTTCAAATCATTGTTTTGGAATTTGTGATGTAGAGAGTCATGAAAATATGTTATTGGTTTTGTATTTAACTATTCAATATTTATTCCATAGATTGTGTTGAAAATGGAGGTAATTATGTAGCTTTAAAACTTGTAAAACTATTATACTATAGATCTAATTAAGTGTTTCTTGTTACAATTTCTTTGTATATGATTATGTGTTTAGATTCATTTTACCATTTGCAGAAGTAGACAGAAGATTGTAGAAAAATAAGACCAGAAGATAGAAGTGACACAACATATACCATGGAGAAACCCTTTTAGGAAAAAACTCCACCAAGAATTAATGTATTATTTAATCTCATAATAATATTACAATAATTCCAATCCTTGCTTGAGATGCATCTTTTGCCTCCAAAAAATCTTCTCCACAACCTGCAATAAAATTTGATAGAACTCTCTTCAACTTGCTACAATTTATAGACAATAACGAGCCTTGTAAAAACCAAAGAGTTTACAATTACAAAGCAAAAAGCTTATCTCACAAAACCTACACCTATTCATTGCAAGTAGAGTTCTCCCATGAAAAATAATTTCAAACCAAGTCCTTCATTAATTTGGGCATCCAAAACTGAAGTCCTAACTCAATGTTTATTCTGAAGATATCTTGTAAGCTTCTCCTCAAAGTTGGCACGCAAGAATGGACCCACTTAACTCAGCCTTATAAAATATCTTATCATGCAAAAGTGTTAACTCCAAGATGACAACTTGGGCACCCAAGGTGGGTCCAAGTCAATCTTTGTTAACTGAAACATATCTCTCCATTAATTCATGCAAACATGATGCATGATTGATCATCCCCACTTAATTGAATGTATCACCTGTTATCTGTCATGCAACTCAATTCATTAGTCATGCATTCCAAGTCAACTAAAGTCAACTAGAATTCAACTGAAACTAACTACATGCAACTGAAGATAACTGAACCATAATTGAACTAAATTGAACTGAACCAAACTGAACTGAACCGATACTGAATTGAATTGAACTGATACTGAACTGAACTAAATTGAACTGAACTTCATACATGTAAATATCAATTCCTAACTTCTAGGATCTTTACATGCATTACTGAAGTGTTATCTTTTCTCCAAACAAAAAAGAGCACTTAATGAGCAACTATTGGTGTTTTTGTAATTAGTTATTCAATAAAATATTTTTTTTTAATGGATGAAAGTGATTTTTTTTGGGGGGGTTAAGTGAGTATGGAGGTGGCGCTAATTCAATGGGGGGCGGAAATGGGGTCCTTTCCCCTATGTAGCTTTAAAAATTGTAAAACTATCGTACTATAGATCTAATTAAGTGTTCTCTGTTACAATTTCTTTGTATATGATTATCTATTTAGATTCATTTTACCATTTGTAGAAGTAGACAGAAGATTGTAGAATAATAAGCCCATAAGATAGAAGTGACACAACATCTACCATCGAGAAACCCTTTTGGGAAAAACTCCACCAAGAATCAATGTACTATTTAATCTCAGAATAAGATTACAATAATTCCAATCCTTGCTTGAGATGCTTCTTTTTCCTTGAACAAATCTTCTCCACGACCTGCAAAAAAATCTAATAGAACTCTCTTCAACTTTTTGAAATTTATAAATAATAAAGAGCTTTGTAAACCCCAAAAAGTTTACAGTTACAAAGCGCAAAGCTTATCTCACAAATCCTACGCCTATTCTTTCCAAGTAGAGTTCTCTTTTGAAAAACAATGTCAAACAAATTCCATTAATTTGGGTGTCCAAAACTGAAGTCCTAACTCAACGTTGATTCTGAAGATATATTGTAAGCTTCTCCTCAGAGTTGGTACCCAAGAATGGACCCACTTAACTCTGCCTTCTAAAATATATTATCATGCAAAAGTGTTAACTCCAAGATGCCAACAGGGGCAGCTAAGGTGGGTCCAAGTCAATCTTTGTTAACTGAAACATATCTCTCCATCAATTCATGCAAACATGATGCATGATTGATAATCCCCACTTAAATGAATGTATCACCTGTTATCTGTCATGCAACTTAGGTCATTAGTCATGCATTCCAAGTCAACTAGCATTCAACTGAAACTAACTACATGCAGTTGAAGATAACTGAACCATAACTGAACTGATACTGAACTGAACTGAACTGAACTTCATGCATGTAAACATCAATTCCTAACTTCTAGGATATTTACATGCATTTTTGAAGTGTTATCTTTTCTCCAAATAGTTAACTTAACTCAAGGCGGGTTCCACCTTCAATGTGGGTGCCCCATGTGCTCCTATTTTGTAGGAGCTCTTCATGGGCATCCCCACAAGTTCCTATCATTTAGAATTAATTACAAATGGAAATTTACATGTTCATTTCATTCAAATTTAATCTCTTTCTAATCCTAATATTGGTGAACACTTTCCAAGGACTTAGGAGATACATGAAATAATGTTTAAGATTGCAATTAAATGGCATCCTATTCCCAACAGATTGTTTACTTGCTTCTCAGGAAACCTTGTTTTCATTTACACTCTCTAGTGTATGGGTTGCATGATGTTTTTTGTGGTGTTATATTGTGTTAGTCATCCATTGTTTCATTGACTCAACTAAAAAATCAAAAGTATTTATGAGCAAGCACGATGTACATTTTCTGTCTCTTTTGTTAAACCATACCTATGAAATCCAAGGATAAAATGAATTCCTAGAAGTAGTTGGGGGAAATCGACACATTAATTGAATGTTGGCACTTCACGATCAAGGGATTATGAAGTTTCTATGTCAATACTGCATTCCTAAGTTAAAATATAATTTCCCAAACTATCCAACTAGGTCCTACCTTCAACAAAGAATAAATTTGCACAATAGATGGACACTTCAAAGTTCAAACCCCCGTACCAAAGGAAGTAATTAGCTTATGGGTTTTTGTCATGTTATTAGAAGTAAGGATAGCAACTTCAATCAAAAGAAGTTCACATGCATGGTTTTGAAAAAAATAGTTAAATACATGGTATGCACTATTGTCTTATTAATGAAGGCCAAGAAAACATAATTAGTTATTTCTCCTATAAAAGTGTATTGCACTACGAAGTTGTCATGCCCATCCTAACACAAAACCTGACACAAAACAAGAAATCTACTTTCAGATGGAAACCAATTATGGTCGATGCTGGATAAAAGTGCAACCACTGTTCATGCTATTTTGTCTTATTTGAATCTTGTTCTTATAACTTAACAAAGTCAAGTAAAAATATTTTAAAATAATCCTTGAAGGTTCCATAGGTTTTTCAAGCATTTTGGCAATCTATCACTTACAGAAAACATAGCTCTTTTTATTCCTAGAGCAAAAAAGTTTATTTGATTTAACTCAAAATTGCATGTGTATTTCTATAAGAAGCCTACCTAAGATCTCTAACAAAAAAGTGAGCAATGACATGGAATAGGAGAGGAAGAGAGTGACATATCAACAAAGAGCAACTACAAATATTAGGGAGATATGATGTTGTTTGGATGAAAAGATCTGGGGAACAACTGGATAGACCTTATAGTAGATTAAAGGCTAATAGAGGCATGAAAGAAAGACACTGTTTATGACTATACAGTGGAAGAAGACATAGCAGTGAATTTAAATACAACAAGAGACTATGGTGGATACTAAAATTAAACATAAAGTTTCATTTGCTAAATTGTTTCAAGCTTGAAGCTTGAATTGGTTCTCTCTGGCTGTTTTACTATATCTGTTCTCTTCTTGCTATTTTTGACTGGTTACTGTGTTTGGCCAATCTGTTTTGCAGGGATGTTCTAACCAGTTGTAAGCCCTATATGGGATTAGCGCCCTTCCCTACTTATATAATCAAAAACATGTTTAGCAAGCAAGATTCACCCTTTTTAATTGAACTTTTCTAATTCTTATTTATTTACTTGAATAAAGACCTCCCATTGTGCATTTTTTTGATACTTAAACTCTTTCCTTATGTCCTCATCTCATGGATCACCAAAGAAAGGTGTTGGAAAGTTAATTTCTTTCACATATCTATCCTTAAAAATTCCAAGAGGTTGGTTTCCTTCACTTGGTGCAATTTCTATTATTTTATCATGCAAGTCATAAACAAATCAAGATTCTATAAATCCATGTATTAGAGTATCACTATGTGTTTCTAATTCATCCCCTTTTTTTTATTTCTAGACTGTTTTAGAACCGTTATTTGTTTATTTTAGAACTATTATTTGTTTCTTTAAATTTTTTCCAACTATTGTTTATAGAAACTTTTTCTATTTTATATAATTGTCTTTCACATAGGAGTTATAATGATTTCAATGAAAAATACCAACTTCATATGGATTCTTGTCTTGTATTCTTCCTTTTTGTGCAACAACATTTGTTATTGTTCCATTAATTGATCGTGAGAGTATTGCCTGTATATTATTCATATTTGTTGGGACATTAATAATGGACCTAGTTAATCCCATTTGAGTTTTTTTATGTCCCCATTGTCTTATTAACTGTGGTGTAGCAAACAATGAAAATTTACCAACATGTAGAATTTGTTTACAATATTTTCATACATTTTCAAATTTATGTATTGCATTATATTTTTAAAAAAATTGTAATTTTGTTGCTCACTTTCATTAAGTTTTTCAATACAATGTTGAAATTGCAGTCGGTGACATATATATTCTTCAATTTCTTTGAAATATATTTGCGCTGGAATTTTTTTTAGTATTTCCTTTATTAGAAAAATGTTGTTTAGTTGGTTTGTAAGTACACAATATTCTCTTCAATTTAGTAAGGGATATTAATTTCTTATAAGAGTTTCCACTTCATGTAGTTTACTATAATTTGGCCTGAAAAATATTTCCCTTTTTCTTTTTTGTTGTTGAATTTGATTTGATGGTATCATGGGATTTTATTTATTTTTTACTTGGTTTTTAATTACGCAGTAAGTGATATTTTTTTCTTTTGAGCAATATTGGTTCATGTACTTTACTATTAATCGGTTCTAAAGATATTTCACTTTTTTTCCCTACATCACTTTGTTTTGGTTTTACAAGAGCATATGCAGAAGTTCAACTTCTTTCAAATCGTTCAATAGTATTTGTTGTCACTAGTGGCTCGTAGTGCATATGTTTAGTACTTGTTTTATATGTGATTATGTTATATGTGTTGTTTTTGTGGCTCGTAGTTCATATGTTTAGTACTTGTTTTATATGTGATTATGTTATATGTGTTGTTTTTGTTGTCACTAGTGGCTCGTAGTGCATATGTTTAGTACTTGTTTTAAATGTGATTATGTTATATGTGTTGTTTGTGCTTATTTTGCTATGAAAAACTTTCTCAATTTGTTTACTAGTTGAAGACCATAAACAAATATGTATTTTTAGTATAGTTGCTAACCATTGTAAACAAAATGAACCTCCTTCAATTTTTCCTTCTGCATATGGCATTGCCATGCTGATAGTATATTGTTTATAGTTTAAAAGAAATGGTATTGTGTCTAACATATTTTCTTTCAGTAAATGCTCTTGATAGCTAGTAAAATTTGTACAACTACCTTTAGTTGAATTACAAAAAGGTTGTGCAATGTACAGTCTTAATTTTTCAGTATCAAATTCTCCATTTATCAAGTAACATATAGCATTGAAAAAGGCTTTTACCACAATTTCTTGTCATCATAGTTGCCTTTTTCACTCCATTCGGTTCCATTTCAAGTGCAATATGTTGCTGTTAGCTTTCCAATGTTTCATAGTTATAGGAAAGGTAATTTCATAGTATAGGACTATAAATGATTTTTTTTTTTGCAAACTAATGGTTCATAATGACCACACTTTAGATTTTCATCATGAAATAAAATTGAATACAATTTTTTTATAATATTGTGGTTGAAATGTAAATAGTTTTTCTTTGTAGTTGTCGACCACAATGTAATTGGTATGATTAACCATTTCGATACCCATTGTATGTAAAATGTGTCACCCCAAAGGCCTCTCTTGTTCTGGTATAGCACTTGATGCAAATAATCACATTTTACCTAAACAAGCTGTCATGTGTCATATATTGTGTATTTCATACAATATTTCTGGATGCAATTCATGTGCAAGTGCTTGTAATGCATCAGAATCATCTTTGGATAACAACAACATAAAGTAATCAACTAATCCATTTTGTAATTCATTTGAAGTATAATGAAAATGAAGCAATATTTGAAGACTATCAAATAGACAATCTCCAATGGTATACGAAAAATATTCTAGTGGAAATAAGTTGTTTTTTAAAGAAATATCAATGTTGGGTACAATTTCTTGCTCACATTTGCTATAGTTATCAACACCAACAATATTAACCATTATTTAATTTGTTATGAAGAGAGATTTTATTCTAAGTTGGAAGATAATTATGATATTTAATTAAAAATGCACAAAAAATAATATAAAAATAGAAATAGATGTTACTTGATTTGTAAGTTTAGTTATTGCTTCTAATAGATAGTTGATAAATCGGTCTTGTAGCCACTCATCTGAGAATAGATTAATCATTAGAAAATATGAAACCTAAAAATATGTAGTCAATTGAAGATATAATTTATGTAATGACATGGCTCACACAAGCTACTAGTGATAGATCTTTTCAAAAGAGAATGTAAACTTTTGCTTATATAACTCAATAAGAATGGAATAAAAATAAATTGCACATTGTATAATACTTTAGTCACTACTGAGGAAAATTTCCTCTTACTTCAACATTATATGAACTGAACCTTACTTTGCTCAACAAATTTGCTACTGATTCTTTGGAAGCTAAATGGTACTTGTTCGAATTAATACAGATTGACCACCAAAAACAAAAGTTTACTCAATAAATTGAATATAGATGTTTTGTATAATTATTTAGGATTTTGGATACCTCTAGTAGTATTTTGGAGAAATATACGGTTACAGTTACATTAATCACTATCTTGTCGAGGCCTGAACTTTGGGAGACTCCCCATTGCTGAAACAATTGGCAAAGATTGTCTTGAAAAAGGTATTACTAAGGTAGTATTTGATTGAGGTGCTTTTGTCTATCAGAGACATATCAAGGGCTTTATTGATGCTGCTCAGGAGCATTGATTGGATTTCTGAGTTGGA
>VDFB02089827.1:0-22725 GCA_007258455.2 Sequoia sempervirens
CAATTTATAACTTCCGAAGAGCTTTCTAGAAGGTGCGCCCTAATCCCAAGCTGCTTTTAGGTTTAAACTTTGACCCAAACACTTTCTTCCCAATGGCGTACTTTCCTTGTGAAATATTAATCACTTCTCTTTTTTAAACAAAATATAATCTCCTTCAAAAAGGCGTCCATTTTCCCTTTGAGCAATTATAAACTTTAGAAATATTAAAATATTTCCTTCATGAGAAAATACCCCTCAAAGTCCCCTTCTTTAAAACAACTGTTAAGTTATAACACTAGGCCAAGGGGTGTTTTAAAAATAAAACATTTTGACTTAAAATAACTTATATCTTCGAAATGAACCCCTTAAGCCAAAAATGAGAATTACCCAATGAATTGCTAGAAGAGGAAAGTTGACTGGATTGATGCCGACTGGACCACTGCTAAAATTAGAATTTACTAAAAATAGTAAATTCCTAAAGATGCTCAGAATGCCAAGAAAAACATACCACTGCGAAGCCCTCTGAAAACCCAGAAGGAATCCAGAATCCAAACACCCAAACTCCAACAAGCAAAACCCTGAATCTTCAAGAGAACCCATCAAACAGTCGGAAACCCTAATTCTGCCACTGACTAGCCAACAACACACTGGGAATAGGCTACCAATCACTGAAAAGTGAAGAGCTAAAAACGGGGACATTACATGGACGTCATGTTGAGATGACATCACGTTGGGTGACTCTGTGATGGGCACTTGTGCACATGTTCTTTTCCATACATGGGAGTAGCCATGATGGACGATATAGTGTTGAGTGACTCCGTGATGAGCTCCTTTCCACATATGGGTGTAGCCATTGTGGGTGTCATGTTGAGAGACTCCATGACATTGCATATCTGGAAGTATTCCTCCCTAGCTAAGAGGGAGTGTTGATGTATAGTCGTGGGCCTCTTACTTCCAGCCGCAATATTCATAAAGCAATAAATTAAATATAGCTTACAGCTATTTATTTATTGGAGACGTCTTTTGTGAAGAAGTGCTTCACATAAATATTAAATAATCTTTTGTTAATGTGGCCGACTTCATCTTGATATTCACCACCTTTCATGTGAGACACAGCCATTCATTAAGGTCGACCTTTCATCTTTGAAGGGACGCATTTGTTGGAGATGACCACACCAATTTGTATATAAAGGAGGCATTGATTACCTTCATCATCATTCATTCTATTCATTCAAGCATGTGCAAATCACCTACAGCAAAGTTTGATATAGGAGATCAAGTCATTCTTCAAAAAGATCGATATTATCTTACAAGGAGTTTGATATTATTTATCTTGAGTTTGCATCAAGTGTGGTGCTGAGAATTTGGCCTTGTGATTGGCCTTATTGTAAAGTGAATTGCTAGTTATTATTCAATTTATAAGAGATACATTGTTGCTGGGTTTTTGCTCCCTCAAGTTGGAGGGTTTTCCCAGGGTATATGTTGTGTCTAATTGTTTGAAATTGTTTTTAAATCTGCTTATTTAATTTATGATCCTAAAACTAACAAGTTGCAAGTAACTGCTTTCATGGGAATGTGAAATTGAGGATAAAATAATTGTTTTATTTGTCATAATTGTAAATGTAAATAATTTTATTTATAAGCGAGTGATTTTCTTATTCATGTGAAAAGGAATGTGTTCATGAGATTATATTTAAATATATATTATATAAACATTGAGAATGATCTAACCATAATTCTTGTTAGTGGATGCAGGATTGCCGACGCCACAAAGGAAAAGGAAATATCATCAAGGAGAGCTTGTGGTTAACAAAGGATCGAAAATTATCATTTTTCCATGAGTCGGTGTAAGACAGTGAATTGAAGTCATAACTTGGCCATAAGTAATTTAATATAATTATTGATTAAGCAAGTCAATTTAAAATATATATATCAATAATCACCTTTAAGGAGATTACAAATGGTTATTAAATATTAAATTAAAAATAATAGATATAATTTAAAATACTTATTAATAATATCCTCTTGAAAGTTGAGCGAACCAATTCTTGGTGTATATATATATATTTGCAATGGTTATAAAATAATAAATTAACCTTAGTAGCTATAATTCTTATTCCGTCAATCTAAATATAAAATAAAAGTAAGGATTAAAGTCTAAATTAATTAAATTTATGCTGGGAGTCGTCAGTCGTATGTATGTGAGTAGCTTCCCCACTAGCTTTCTTCGTATCTCTAGAAACAGCCAAGAATGGAAGCCATGCAGCCGCGGGCTCCAAAAGGTCTTGATGGGAGGTTTCGTATGGATTCTCCTTTTATGATCGAAGGCTAGCAATCTCTTTCTCTCTTCACACACACCTCATTCATTCAACAATTCCATCTCTGCTATCGATTTTCTTTGAGCTCTTCACTTCTTTCTTCTGTGACGCCAATCTTTCGATCTTGGCCTTGGCATCATACTTGACCCTCCATACTTTTGAGTGTTGCTTCTCAATTATTATCCTATCTTTCTTTTCATATTTGAATCCTCTGAAGGTGTCGACCTGGGATTACTTTCATGGTTGAGCTTTGCAAGAGCGCCTCTTCAGTCCTAGTCACCTTCTCATTTCATTGGAAATACCAAGCAGGCTTCTGCAAGTTCGAATCCATTTAATTAGGCATGTACGGAGTTTAAATGTGTTTACCCTACTTGCATAGCATTTAAACGGAATGATATTATCTTCTATATAATATGTTATCTATGAAAATTCTTGCCATATCAAACTAGAATAGAAATTCGATTTTGTTGAGGAAAACTACATAAAATGGAATGAATAGTTAATTCGAATCTTATCTTCTTTTCTTGTCTAAAAACCTTTATCAGTCGAGCTTCTTCACAATTGCTCTAGCTCTGTTTTCTTTTATCTCAAAACCGAGTCTAAGCTCTATTCTTTCCACTTCTTATAAACTATCCTTAGTCAATCCAAGAGGAGCAGATTTCAATTTCTTTTTCCTAATTTCTGCAATCTATGCAATCTTCCTTGGAACTCAAATCTGACCCAGCATGTTAGTATTTTCTTTGACTTACGAAGAGTAATATCAAACTAAGAAAACTTGAGCAGAGAATAGTATATGTGTTCTCCCTTGTTATAAGAAGGATTAAGCTTATGTTTTCTTGAGAGGAAAGTTTTGGTCTAAACTTATTAATCTCCTTCTCATCTCTGTAAATTTGAATGGATTTATTTCCCTGATTGGAAACCCATGTTGCAAGATGAATCTTGAGAATATAAATTATATTAAATAAAGAAAATCAAAATCAAACTAGACATTATAATTTAATTCTGGAGACAAATGCAATCATGTCGAGCAAGGGTGAGGGTGCTGACGGCACAAGAGTGCCAGTACTGACAATGAAATCCTTGGCCAAGGTACGATGCTAGATTCAGCATCTATCAACTATCAAGTACCAGATATACCACTGATCAAAGTAATCTTCTAGTTGGGAGGTACCCATAGTGAAGGTTCGATCAGGAGGTATAGGTCCTTGACATTAGGCTCAGAGGCATGATGATAAAATGATCCTTGTTGATTACCCTCATGAAGGGACGGGTTTCTTCAGTAGAAGAAACACGGGAGACCAGTAGGTCTTCGGATGGGCGATAAAGCCCATGATGATATTTCGTTTTCCCATGATGACAGAGTCAAGTTCAAGTAATTTAGCTTCTTAACTGTATCTTCTTGAAACCCTTCTCTCTCTAAAATGTTTACTTAGCATGTTAATTGTTTAGCTGAAATTAATGCTCTTGTATTTCGGAAGCAAAGAAAAGTTAGTTAAAGGTTCATTTGTATTTTCAGTTAAATGGAAATCAGTTAGTTGTTTCTTTTGGTGAAGCTGTAAGAATTTAAAGTTGGACGAGAGGGTGAATGGCCATGTTTCTGGGGTTAGAGGACCGCGTCCACCGTCCCCAGATCTCCGGTTCAGGAGCGTCCAGGTCTTGGGGACAGCGAAGGACCGTCCCCTTTTACCAAAATTTTGAAGCGTCGAAGCGGAAGGGGCGATGGATTAAGCCGGTCAGGGGCGGTGACCAATCGAGAGGGGCGGCTAGAGGGACTAGGGGCGGCCAAAGAGGACGAGGGACAAGAATGACGAGGGACTTGGGGATGCCCAGGGGACGACTAGAGGACTTTTAGGAGTCCCCTAGCTGTCCTCGAGACAGTTAGCCATCCTAGAAGTCCCCTAGCCATCCCTAGGATGGTCAGCCATGCCCCGCATCAAAACATAGTCAAAACAAAACAAAAAACACATTTTCATAGCAAGGGAGTGTGAACTTAATTGTGTCCACCCATTAAATAAATTGGTGCCACTGCTTGTTGTCTTGAAACTTTGGATAAGTGTAACTGATACAATTATTCAATATTGGTTTATGTACTAAGGTGCCTAGATGAATTCCAATGAATAACCCAACACTCAATGCTTGTTCTCAATGCTACTGTGCCTCATAAATAAGTCTCACAGGTCTTACTCTATTGTGAAGATGATACATAGCGGGCCTTGGGACATCTAATCATGCAAAACAATAACATGGTAACTGTGCAGATTATTTGCCTAATGCAACTCACTATCATTCTTAGAAGGCTGCACTCCCTTGTTCCAGTTATCAATAAACAAAAAGTTATCATCGGAGTATCTGTTTTCTTAGTTCAAAATCAAGCTTTCCATTGAATAAATTCTAACTTATTCATTAAGATCAATGCATACCCAATAAACCATATCAACTTGAACACAAATGTTATATGTGAATGTTCTATAATGTATATTATGCATGCCTTATTCATGTTATCTATTGAATATTTAAAATTTCCCTATATTTTTAAAATTTTCTCTATATTTTTATATAGCCGTCCCCTACCGTCCCTAAATTTGGCCTCAAAAATCGAAAACTTGGGGACTCGTCCCACTGTCCCCTGCCGTTCCCGTCCCGAAAACTTGGGGTAACCTTGGTATTTATTTAAAATTGTATTTCTTTTTCGTTCAAATGCAAAGGAAACTCTAGTTTGAAAACAAGGTAGTTGCATTTCAGTTGAGAACTAGAAGTTACCTTCCATTCTTTAACCGTAGATAGTTAGAGTATTACAGTTTCACAGTCCAAATATGCCAAGAGTTTGCTTGACAAATTGCAAAAATTCGTCAACACCTATGGAGAAAGGGCTGAAACTTTCAGCCAAAACTGACTCTTAGATAGTCAATGAATCAGCTTACAAGCAACTAATGGGGAGCTGAATATATCTTATAGCCATTAGACCTAATTTGAGCTATTTTGTAAGTTTTCATTTCTAGATTCATGATAGCACCAAATACATTAGAGTGCAATGAAAAGGGTGTTGAGATATGTGAAAGGGACACTTGACTTTGGCATTTTGTACAATAGATGCAAAGGTTCTAGGCTAGTTGGGTTTACAGATTCAAATTGGGCAAGTTTTGTAGATGACAAAAAATCCACTTCTAGTTATGTTTTCAGCCTTGGCATAGGTGCTATCACATGGACCAGCAAGAAACAGCAAACAATAGCTCTCTCCTCAACAACAGCAGAATATCAAGGAGCAATAAAAATGGCAAATGAGGCAATATGGCTCAAAAGGATGCTTTCAAACATGAAAATGCCTCAAGCAGAGCCTTCACCCTTGTTCTGTGACAATCAAGTAGTTCTCAAATTGCCATGAATCCAATCTTCCATAAGCATACCAAACATGAAGAACTACATTGCCACTTCATCAGACAACTGGTAGAATATGAATCAATTATGTTGCAATATTATCCTTGAGAGGATCAAATTGCAAACATTCTTACCAAGCCTTTAAGCTTTGACAAATTTGTAAAATTTTGGGATAAGCTTAAGGTAGTTAGTAGATTGACCATTAAAGGAAAGTATTAAAGTATTATTATATAGTAATAATCGAGTTTAATAAAGTCATTTCAACTTTAGGTTAGTCTTAAATTAGTCTTTATGTTGGGGTTCATTCCATAGTGTGATGGTTAAGTGGTGGCATTGTTGTTGTGGCCACCAGGGTTCAAGTCTTCGCTGGGCTATTGTGATCACAGGCGCTATGCCTTCACTGATTCAATGTGCTCGCAGGCTTGACCCGCAGCATTGAGGTTGTTGATGGCGTTCATGCCATGTACCAAGCGTTCATGCCTGAGGCCATTCCCTCACTTGGTTGGTGTGCTTGCAGGCTTTGTGCCCCTGTTGAGCTACTGTGCTCACGAGAGTGGACTGTTACTTGGGTTCATGCCAGGGAGGAGGTCCCCCAATTGTGGCCTCCATGCTGGCTCGGGCCAGGCTAAAAATTCACAATGTAACCGATCAAAAGAAAAAAGTCTTTATGCTTTATTTGGTTTTTGCTATTTTTAGTTTAGTTTGTTTTTAGCTCATTGTAAAACTATATAAGAAAGTGTTTGCTTCTTATTTTATTAATTGAATATCTCAGTAATCATTTTGTGTTGAATTTTCATTATATATCCCTGTGTCTTTCCATCCTTGAAGGGGTTTTGCATGTTGTTAGTTACTACTGTGATAATTTTATGGTGACTCTTAGTCTATTATGTTTCCAATTCCTAAAGTACCAACAATATCATTTTTTTTCATGATAGTTCCAAAATCACACAAACAAAAAATACATCTAGCATCCCTACTCATCAAAATCAAGTAACAAAAGATTAGCAAGGGCAGCTACAGAAACACCCACATTGGGGTGCTCTAGTTGAATATTCCAAAGGTTGGTCTAGATTTGCTTGTAGTCATCACTCAAATTGGAATGCAAATACACCACTTACTCTACCTTCAAGTTAGGGGATTAGGGATGAGTTAGTGTTTTATTTTAGTTTAGTTTTTGTAAGTTAAAGGAATGTTGACCCTTGAGATTCCTTGTGCAAATGGCCAAGAAGTACCATATTGTTCCCCAAAGTGATCAAGAAAAACAAGTGTTGTGTTGAAATATTCCCCTTAACTTTTTTCCCCAAAATTAGACACACAAATCAACAACCAAATACTGATTAGCGTTAGCTCCAAAAATGCAAATCAGCAAAGAAGATAACACTAACCAAGAATGTTCACCAAGATCCCAATGTGGGCGAGGTGATAGCATATGGTCAGAGGATCGTTAGGCATAAACAGAGCTGAAAGTACAATTCATCTGCTGATGCAAGCATCCACAAACAATGGGAATACTCCACTTATTCAGTGGGTGAGTTTACAACAATTATTAGGCCGCAAGCCAGCCTTTAAATTCACTCTTCCACTTATTAATGTGGGGGGAATACTGTCCACACAACCACTTATTTTGTGGGGGGAATTTACAATCAAGAAAGATGTTTATTCTAAAACTCAACCACTCAATTGTGGGAGTGTAATCAAGTATAAATTGCAGCAATAAAATGAAATAGCTGTTAGTACTATTAACTAGCTTTACAATGAATAGAAATAGCTGCAAATAAGAGAGATAAGCTTCTAGAATGTTCTTTATCCACACTGGCAGTAAACCATCCAGGAGATACATATATGAGAGATTAATCATAAGATTTTGCAGCCAATTAAATGACTGGAACAGTACTACTGTTTACAGTCTTACAATGATAAACAACTGCAATTTTCAAGTGTTATTACAATCTTTACAAAGCACAATGAAATAGAAGATTTTTCCACTTGATATTCTCTCAATTAATGAAGCTTAAAACCAAAATCAGAATACTGAAGCAAACTGATATAAAAACCAGCAATTTGGAAATGATTATCAGCAAACTGAAAACACATAAAAATAATCACAACTCCTTCACAATACCTCCAGAAGATGAAATATAGCTTGCAAAAGCTCTTGAGAAGGTTGGCGCCCAATTCACAATGATAAAACAACATCTAAACTCAACCATTAATTTATGCACGAATCCCAATGCTCTCCAAAAAGGTACGGCCTCCTTGCAAGGGCGATTTTGCTTAATAAAATCTGAAACTTGGAATTAAATTCTAATAACCTCCAAATATGGTCGCCTCTATCATAGAAATGCAATGATCAAATACCCAGAACCAAATAAAATTCATACTAAAAGCTGTATACAAAAAACACTTTCAGCCATGATAAACCAGCAACATGAAAACTGGAAATATCTCACCAAAACTCCACAATAATGCTCAATATGTACTTCTGGATGAATCACACTCTCAATCCACCACCTAAGGAACCATAGTTGTAGGCCCAAAGAATGGAGTAAATTTGCTAAGCTTTCCCTTAGCCGAATTCTGGATTGCCAAATTTCGGCAACATACTTGCTCTTCAAAGTATGCATGTCGACTCTTCAAGCGGTAATATATATAAACTTCCAATTGGCAAATGGAAGCAACAAGAACTCTTCAAATTCCAAGAGAGTTGGGTCCTTTTAACTTCCAAAGGATGCCACCTTTTGCATTTTGCTTTTGAAATAATATAATATTACTCAACCTCCTTTTCACTTTGCAACAATAAAGCATTTAATAAATTATTAAAATGCACAGATGAAACCCCATAAGCGGCCTCTTTAAAAACAACATGAAGTTATTACTCCTAGAGTGGAATTACAGAAATTTGAGAAACATTAAAGAAATTTGACTAAATTATAAAGAGCTGCGAGTCCATGGAGATAACCAAAACCAATCACCAATAAAATGCGATGGATAGCAAGATGACTTGAGTTGAAATTAGCGATGATGCTACTGCCAAATTTAGACTTACTAAAAATAGCCAACTGCTATAAATAGTAAGTTCACATCAAAACAACAGATAGCCAAACTGAACACTAACCTGCAAAGGATTGAACTGCTGCTAAACAGATATTGCCAAAAGATAGACTTGCTAAAAATAACAACTGCTATAAATAGTAAGTCTGCACAACATCCTCTGAACACCAACTGAGCAATATCTGAAAGAGGAAACTCTAATTTTCCACCTCAGCTTAGCCTACGTATTTCCGAAAATAGGCTAAATCCTATTGAAGAGTGTAGGGCCAAAATGGGAACATTACATGTGTCCAATCCAAACACTATGCCTAAAGACCAAGAGACCAATTTCCGTAATGGAATTTTTTCAGGGAGAAAGAAGATGAGGGGGAGGTATTTCTCACAACATAGATTAGTATTGATGCTTGTCCACCTCATGTTTCAACTCTTCTAAGGGACAACATTTTCTTCCTTTCGGTTGTTTATTCTATTATTAGCCAATTTTCGAGGTCTTGTATAGGCATTTGGAGAAATTATTGAACATGGTAGCTTCTTCACAAAGGGTTTGTTCAATGCTTATGCCAAGCCTTTCACAACACCATTAACAATTATAGTGTCAACATCATTCAAGATTTATCATTGGACTTCTTTTAATTCATATTCTACATGCTGGAGAAAAAGAGTTCTATTTTATTGTGTTGGGAGGAATGATGAGAAAGTATTCCTCAATAATAATTTATTTGTTATATGAGGATTATGTAGAGCAGTTAGCATTTGTATTTGACTATAGGGCAATTATGTGATACAGATAAAAGAAGTTGAAACACGTAACAGAAATATATAAGTCATAAGTTCTACTTGAGCAAGCAAATTCCTCTCCTGAATACCATCTTAATTTACCATGCCCATACATTCAACACCATTGCAAAAGGTGAGAATCTTCGAACTTACACTAATTGTTCAGGCATGTCCTTCAAGGAAAAGAGCGGTGGTACAAGCATCATCAGGTCATCTTGCTCTATGTCCATAAGAGTGCCTTTCTCTAAGACAAATTAGCAAACCAAGCAACACAGTTAATCTAGATGCTCTATCACAAAACAAGGATTTGTGTTGACAATAGATGAATAATTTGAAGTATATATTAAGTGGTCTGAACTAAACTATCTGCATGAATATAACTGTAATTGTAATATTAATTTTTGAGCTTATCCTAAACCAATTAAAAATCTAGAAATCTTACCAAATCCTGGATCAATATGCCCCTTTTTCTTGGTTCTAGAAGACTCAGCATGAACAGCCAGTACATATTGATAATCTACCATGCCTGCCCAAGTAATGCAAACCATAAAATTAGGTCATTTTCAATGCTTTCATCTTAAAGACACTAACAAATGGCTACATAGCAAACTCATAATTCATAAATGCAAAGCAGAAATTCTGAACAAGTTTGTTAGTTCCATTTTCCATGTGAACTGTGAACACACTAATGGGATAGGATAGATAAAATATGTTAGATAAAGAAACCCTGTGTTCTCACCATCAAAACTATATGCATGATCAACTCTTTGAACATGCTAAGGAATAGGAAAGATAAAATTTGTGAGATAAAGAAACTCTGTACCCTCACCATCAAAACTATATGCATGATCTACTCTGGCATCTATATCAGCTCTTAGCTCTTCTTTTGTTGACTCCTGTGCTTGTGAAGTATCAATTTCCTCATTATCTGAGGTATCCAGTTCATTCAAACTTGCTGGAACAAAATTTTCTGATCCAGGGATCTGGATATCATGATGTATATCAAAAGGCTGTAAAGAAGTTTCATTCATTTCAGAAGGGAAGGTGGCTTGAGAAACAGAACTCTGTCCATCATGCATACTTTTTCTTGAAATACGCAGCAAAAGACAATTACTTTGGCGGAGCTCCCCAAATGCAGGATGAGAATGAGGATCTTCTGGACGGAACCTAAGCTCAATGTAATTGGCATCTGAAGATCTTGCCTGCATTTCAGGAACCTTCACAAGGTAAAAAACACCATAACGCAGCTCATTGGAAAAACAAATCATCAAGGACTAAGCAGTAATAATCTAACTAGAAATCATGAATGGGCCTGCTAGCATGGCCTATCATATAGAAATGTAGCGATGACAGACTAAATAACTGAAATGAATTTCAAACTTGAAGTTTATGAGATTTCAAATATAATCAACAAAATCCAGCCTCCTTAATCACACCATATATTATAGGCAATGATCCAATAAGCAGTCAGTCCCAGATTATCTTCAGGAATTTCACACAGCCATTAGATTTTTCACTTCATCCTTTCTTGGTTCTAAGTAAAATCCTCAGCAGCGTATCAAGAAAACTGTAAGAACCATAACATTCTTTGCAGAATCTGCAGATTCAACCAGAGGATATACCATAGGAGCTTAAGCAATCAGATACCTAGTTGATAACAATTTCCTTACATTGCTTTGAAGTTCTCATGTAAGAATTATAAATGCCAAGTTATGCTAAATTTCCAATGAATATAATCAAAAAAAGTAAATAGAGCAGTCTACAAACATACACTGCCATCTGTATATAACATAATAACACTTAAGAGAGAAATAAGATTTGATAAATCTAAAAAGTGAGCTGCATTGGGTTGTATTTATACATGTTATAAATTATGAATTTATATATATACATACATGCATATTATATTATATGACTCCCTTGCAAATCATTCACTCGAACAAGTGGATATCATTATCCCAGACTGCAAGGAGGCATGGGGACACATTCATGAGATCTCATAATCCATGGGTCAGTGATGTATGCTGGCCTTCCCTACAAAGGATGGGAAGTTGATGCATTGCAATGACTCGCGCAATTCTTTTTTGCCATTGTGAAATGGGGAGAATTTTCTTTCAAGATCCTTTGGTCCTTCACTTCAGAACTCTGCTCACGCAACTCAAAGATTTGCACCAATGTAATACAGGAAAACAACTTCTGGAATAGATAGCTTAAGTGTACCACCGCAGATGACCTGAGTGCTAAGTGTCAACTCTACCTTCTAAAAAGGCCCAAGTAGGAAAGGAAAGAACCACCACTATCTCACCAAAGTAACATTGGGGATTGGTGATGCATCTTCTGCCTCTCTATACTCCAACAAATCCAAGCAAATCTCAAGTGAGCTATATGATGTAAACTCGAAAAATTGTTCTCCCTTTCCACATGCAAATGAAAAATCTATTTAAGGTTCTCTCACTACCCCCAACAAATAGTAAAGACAAAGTCTAGAATTTCTTTAAAAGATATTCCTTGTGCCTGCAATGAATCTTTTCTATTTGAACAAATCGATAGTCTGTTCTACATTGGTTCTAGTCACATGAGGAGCATAATAATCACTGTAATCGGGTCTAAGAAGTGTGCAAAGTCAACTAGTCATAAACATGATGACTTCATTGAATGTTTCCTATCAATTATATTTGACATCATGGGAAAACATAGCTGGGGAAAGTTGGCCGCTGCAAACTATGTTAAAAAGAGGTTTTGGGCCACGGCAATAAAGGTTGTGAAAGAGTATGATGAGTCCAAAAGGTGACCAGGTGAGAGGGGCCATTTCGAAGCAAGAGCTCAAGGAGAACAGCTCCTTAAGAATGGCTTTTGCACTTCTACAAGCTGAGTTAATCAAAGGAAACTTGGAGGAATATAGGAAATACATCAAAGACAACCCGAACCTCTTAGCAACAAGGGTGCAGACACGCATCAAGGAACTCATTGAAGAAATCATGTATATCCTATTTAATAACAAATGTTGGGGATAAGAGTCAGAGGATTAAGGAAAAAGGGAAAGGTCCTAAGGAAGAAATTTAGGAATAGGTCGTCTATGGCACAAACTAATATATCGAAAACTTATGTACTTCCAGTTTTAATTTAATGGAAGTTGAGCCCTTGGCAGCATCTTGATATCAAAAACTCGAGAACAATTCGCCTAAAAACTCACCACCAAGTAATTGGTGAGTTCTTCTCAAAAGCTCAAAATAAAACATGATTTTCTATCAACCAAATGCAGCTCATTTTTACATTCATGGAATCTTATTCTTATTTCCCTCTTAAGTAGTACTACATTGTGTTTGTATGTATATATAACTCGCCACAATTCCAAAATGCAATTTTGAATGAAAGAAAGGTCAATTTGCATTGTTTTGGAGTTTTTCTTAGCAGCAGGGGAGTTTCAGTTTGTAATTGCATTTTGTTACAAAATGAGGTCAAAGTTCAAACATTTCTTTTATGCCCCACAATGGGCTTCACTCTCCTTGAAGCCTAAATCTGTAGGTTTTTATCAAGTTCGTGTGTTTTCCAAGCTGCATGTTACATTATCTACAACTCGAGGAACATGGCAATCCTAGGCCTAGCAATTCGTAAGGGTTAAAAAAGGAGATAATTTGTTGTTGCGTAAAATATGGAGACATTTCTAAGTGTTAATAACAACATTTCCAATTTTTTTGGTCCCTTCATTTCTAAATATTTTGTGTTAGGCTGCTAGGGTTTTTTGTTTTCTTTCTGTTTTATTTTTTATTTACTGCTAGGGTTGAGTAACTAGTTAAAAAATAATAATAATTTATATCTAGGTTGCTAGGGAACTTTTGTTTGGATTTTTGTCATGTCCAATTGTTGAGCTATTGAAATAATTAATAATTTAACTTAAGTTGTACAAAAAACTTTATGCTATAATACTTAAAAGGCAACTTATGTTTTATTTGTTAGTTTTCAGATCAGAAATGCAAATAAGCAGAAAATACAACACATAGAACAATGAACACAGTATTTTACCCTGGGAAAACCCTCCTACTTGAGGGAGAAAAACCCAGCAAGATATTCTCTTATAAATCAGAAAAATAAGTGCGGGAATAGCACTCAAAATCAGGCCCTAGAAAGGCCGAATCTCATACAATGAATCTGCACTTGAAGATAGTGCAATTTCCTTGAATACACAAAATAATGAGACTTCTCCTTGAAGCGAATCTGCTGCACTAGAAGGCGAACCTGCTGCTGAAGAAATTTGAATTGGAATGGAATGATTTGATGCAAAAATGTGGAGACTCTATCTCCCTTATATAGCAAGCTAGGCGACCTCTCTTCTAGGGCCAACCTAGAAAAATACAATATTTGTTTATAATGTAAAGGTTGACCTGCCTTGAATTAATTATCTTTAAGAGAAAATATCCCCCACCGCTATAAAACACTAACATTATTATAAAAAACATATATTTTTTTCAATAGATAAGCAATGCAACAGCAAACAGCAGAAAGCAATCGGAGCAAGGAGCAGAGCAGAAATCATCGCGTCATGAGAAGGTTCATACCAATGTGATGCAAGAGCATGGAGAGGAGGGATTTCAAATCAAAGAGACCTTGCATGCAGGTAGAAAGTTTAGAACTAGAAACCATTCGCTTGGCAATGGCTCGTTTAACTCCCTCAACCTGGTCTCACCAAATTTGACAGCCCTTAAAGGCTCCATTGGTGTTGAGCAAAATGTATTAGTATAATATCTTTCTATTTGTTTAGTTAATGGTCATCTAGTCGTATTTAGTTAGTTTAGGTTAGTTTCTAATTTCATCTTCTATTAACATTTGTTTCTTTTAGAAACAATGTCTTTGTAAATCTATATAAGGAACTTTCATTCCTCTGTTTAATACATAAACATTCTGCCATTTGAACATGGTATCGAGTTGGACGAAGCTTGCCCCCACGGAGGCCTGCAAGACTTTGGCGTTCCTCATTGAAGAGGGTTTCGAAAACCAGTTCCGCGGTTCACTTCGTGATGATTTCATTGTTACTCCGGGTAATTTCATGGTCTTCTATGGTGAAAAATCACGCTTGTTTCGCGCTTTCTCTTCACACTGGTTCTTTCTAATGCCTTTTAACGAATTTTTTCTCCTGCGCCTTGATGGGCCTACCGGTTACCGATCTGCACTCCATTGCGCCCCGCAACCGCCCCGGCACGACTCGTTCGGTTCATCTCAGAGCCTGGTCGGTACTACGGTATGCGGTTCAAGACGAATCAGCGAACCCGGGCGAACCCATGGGCCAAGTCAAAAAAAAATGGGCCCAAACATGATTAAAAAACATTTTTAAAATTTTTTTTTTCCCCCTAACCCTAAAATGGCATTGATTATAGTATGTACTTGATCATTGATCATTTCATAGTGATGATTTCCATTGTGATAATTCAATGTGTAATGCAAAAGCAAATCTGGGAATCAATACTGAGCCATTCCAACTTTCAAATATGATACACAATAGATAACTGCTCAGAAATTAATATCAGACCTGTACATACTCAGAATAACCAACAAAGAGCAGATCACAGCATTCCAAAACTATGCCAGACCACAGCAATACAAACTGAGCTTATATTTGCAGCAGAAACATTACATACAACGACCAGAATTGACAACAACCTCAAAAATTTGCAGTAGATAACAGTATGACAGATAATCAGCATTACAACATTACTCTCCACTCCATAGACTTGACGTGACAGTACTAACAGTAAATCTGATAACCCAAATCTGAAATGTACTACTCAATATTGGACTGAGTTTACCAAGCATATTCAGAAATACATATTCAGACTTATTGCAAGAACTTCCTGTGTTCTGTTTAGAGCTGATGTATGAAGTTATTCCTCAGAAAATTAACAGCAGATAGAAGAAAGTCTGTACTCAATCTGAGACAAGGTTATAATCTTTTACAACTTCTTACAGTCTGTTTGTAGCAGCAAATACATTGATTTATAACAGCAGATAATAGAATGAACAGCAGTTACAAGTAATACAACGAGTTTGTAAATATCTCAGACCTGGGAATGTGTTTGCCAGGGTAAATGTATGATGAATCTTGCTCGATCAATAATCAATGATCGTGAATATTTATCTTTAGCATTTGGCATTGATCAATGATCAAGTAATCATACTATGAAATGATTTAGTTTTATAATTCTGTATATTTCTCTTATTTTTTTGTATATATTATACATATATATATATACACACACATACCCATACGTACCCAAACCCCTAAAAAATTTCGACGCTATTCTTGAATGCTACCTGCCTCGCATCCATTCCATCCCCTAACCCGAACTGTAACTTAGGGTTTTTAATAATTTTTCCTTCAAAATAAATTTTAGAGTTTTAATAAAATTTTTCTCCCCAAAACGATGGTTTTCAACATCTTTTTTTCTCCTGAAAAAATTTATAGTTTTTAATTAGTAATTTCCCCTTAAAAAATTATGATGAGCACTTTTAAGTAATTTTTTTTTCTCCTTAAAAACTGATGGTTTCAATTTAATTTTTCCTTTTTAAAAATTTAATGGCTTCAGCGTAATCTTGAACCTGCACCTTGTTCTATTTTCATTCTTTTGTCCGAAAAATAATGGGAGGATTTATAATTTTTTCCTAACAAAAAAGAAATTAAGTGTTTGCTCCTGTATGCCCTAGACAGGGTTTTCGCAGTTCGGGAGGGCTCTCTGGTTTCTGGAAAGGTTTTACCATTTTTCCTAAAAAACGATGTTATGTATGCTGATAAATGTTTCGAACTTTGTACCAGCTACATGTTTGGTTTTTTTGATTTTATCCTCAAAAATCATTTATGGGCTTCTATAATTCGCAGAGTTGCATGGGAATCCTTTGAGGGTTTTTACCCTTTTTTCGAAAAAATGGTGCTTTGTAAACTTCAGTTTCAAGGTTTTGTGATTTTTTCCTCAAAAATAGTGGTTTGTTGCAGTCTGTTTTGGTCGCACCTAGAGTTGCTAGGGCAAACATCTGCACAATTGACTTCTTGCAATCTGTTCTTGGGCATCATGCTTATCTACAAAAGTTTGGAGGGTTTGCCCATTTTTCCTCAAAAACATGGCAGCTGTTCTTGGTGTGTCTCTTGTTAGTTTTTAAGATCAAAAATGTAATAAGCAGCAAAATGCAACAAATAGACAATGAACACAACAGTTTACCCTGGGAAAACCCTACTACTCAAGGGAGAAAAACCCAGCAAAAATATATCTCTCATATATTAGAATAAAAATGCAGAAATCTGCTTACAAGTCAGGGCTTACACAAGGCCGAATTTGATACAATGAAAAATGTCACTTCTCCTTGAAGCGAACCTCAAGTGTTGTAGATGATATCACTTCTTACAGAAATTGGATCTACTGCTGCTAGGAATGAACTGCTGCTAGAGGTGCGAATTGCAGAAGAGAAGAATGATCAATTGATGATTAACTGAAAGATCTTCACCTTACTTATATACAATGACCATTAACGGAGGGTATTAGTATAATATCTTTCTATTTGTTTAGCTAATGGTCATCCAGTCGTATTTAGTTAGTTTAGGTTAGTTTCTATTTTCGTCTTTTGTTAACGTTTGTTTCTTTTAGAAACGTCTTTGTAAATCTATATAAGGAACTTTCGTGTCATGTCCCCTTCTCGTTGACATCTCTCAGAGCACAGGATTAGCCTATCATACGACCCTCGTAGGCTGATAGACTGGATAGAGGGTCATGTTGGAGCTTGGCTCAGCTTCAGTTGGCAGAGTTTGATCAGTTGGCTTTCGTTCGGGCTCGTTCGGACACTTCTTGCATAAGTTGCTATTTTTAGCAGTTATTGGCAGTCAGCGTGGGACCCCTGCTATTTTTAGCAGTATGGATGGATTATGTTCAGAATCACTTCATTGATCGTCAGCTTTAGACGGCTCGAGCATCGGGTTAATATTGAAAGAGATATTAATATTTAATTGATTTAATTAAATATTAATTACTGGAGCATTTATAATATAAAGTTATAATATTACATTATAACTTAAGTGATTTTGGCTGAGGGGTCGCCCAACATTAAAAGGGGCCATTTGACGATTAAATTTATGATTAAATATTATGCCAGAGACTATTGAAATATTAAAAGAATAAAAGTCGAATTCTTTAATGAATCCCTATTATTGTGGAATTCACACTTTTGAGAGTATAAGGCAATTTTCATTGGGATTCGAGCCATTATGTCTATTGTGAATTGAAAATTGATCAAGTCTTCGTCAGAGAACGGAAGCTTTAGGGTTTCAGTCTCGAATGCATTGGGGAACGAGCCATCTCCAGTGAGAGCGATTCAGAGGGTGTGAAATAACATCTGATTTATTGTCAGCACAGAGGTTTCTTCATCCAGAAGCTAAGTTACCGGTTCGGGTTCGGGGAGGACGGGGTTAGATGCGAGAACGTGCATTAGATGCAGGCAAAATTTTTTAGGGGTTTGGGTACGTATGGGTACGTGTGTATATATATATATATATTAATATATTATAAATATATATGTGTATTATATATACAAAAAAATAAGGGAAATATAGAGAATTGTAAAACTAAATCATTTCATAGTATGATGCTTGATCATTGATCAATGCCAAATGCCAATTGATAGTTGAAAAATATTCAAATAAAATTACTGAATTACAAAATGTAGTTCATGAAACATTGAAACATGATTCAATGTTCATTGTTCATGTGCTCATCAATCATCAAAAGGATTGTCAGAATCATCATGACTTGGATTTTGAGTGGTTTCAACTTCAAAATCATCATCATTTGAACCCAAAGCGGATCCAACACCATGTGATATGTCATCAATATCACCCACATCATCCATAGTGGCTCTAGCAAGATCCTGAATGGTTGCATCCAAGTCATGAACTCGGTCTACATCCAAAGCCCTCGGCCTTGCACGTATTGAGGATCCTTGCATTGACGAAGACTGAAATTGGAATGATACACTGATCTTCGGCCTCACTTTTGCGATAGCCGGTTAACTGAGTGGATAAAAGTATGTACTCCAATTCCGTTCAGCAGCAGAAGAGCTTGCAACCTGGAGAGAAAACCAACAAAATTAAAAATAAAATAAAATAATGCAAGATAAATTCAAGAATGTTAAGTGTTAAATTTTACAATACAAGTGGCAAAAAAAAAAAACTTACTTGTGACAGGATCTTGATTGCAAGAGGTTGGAGGTACATATAATCTTGACCATGGAGGTACCACCATGTAAGACCATCCATTTTGTATTGGTCTCTAGCAATAGAAGCATTATGATTTTTTGATTTTCCTGTGACAAACATTCCAAATTCTCTCATGACACTTGCATGCACTTCTGGATCACTGAACATTCTACTAAATGCCGTCTTATACCCATTAGCAACTTCAGCATCTCTATATGGCGGTATTCTCCCTGGGATAGAAAGCACTTTAGTGGTATAGTACCTCGGAGATAGGGCATATGCAAGGAGGTGCAATGGAGTTGTCATCTTGTTCCAACGATGAAGAACAATTGCTTCCACCCTTTTGTACAAGGTGTCTTCAGGATCATTCTCTTTTTTTTGTATTTCTATTTTTATTTTTTCCAACATTGTGTCCATGCTATCATAGACATCCCCCAAGCATGGTTCATCTGTATCAGCAAACCGAAGCATAGACATGATAGGTTCGGTGAATTCCAATACATAATTCACACGATCCCACCAATCGTCATTCAAGATCAATGCCTTGACTTTTTGGGCCCTCTCTGAATTTGATTGCTTCCATATGCTCCATTGGTTGCTAATAACCATTTGACTCAATGCATCTTTCACCTTCACAAGTCGTCTCAGAACAATTGTGTGAGATGCAAACCGGGTCTCAAACCTAAGAACATGTTAATAGTAAGTTAATAACACAAAATATGCAAATAATGCAAAAAATTATTTTATTCAGTATGTAAAACATGACATAATGATAAATGAAACTAAATAAATTAAATTTTAAAATTTACCTTCAACAATTCCAATGTTGCAAAAGTTCTGAAAATTGCTTGTGACATATGTTGGTTTGTCACAAACATCTGGATCTCCTCAGACTCCTGGTATATTTCTTTCACCCACTCTATTTGGGTGCCAATTGCTTGCATCACCAAATTGAGGGATTGTACAGTGCACGGTGTCCAAAAGATGTGCTCATATCTGGCCTCTACCAAAGCACCTGCAGCCCTGCAAACTTTTGCATTGTCAGTAACTACTTGGACAACATTTTCACTACCCACCATCTCTATGGAGTCAATGAGAATCCTGGAAATGGTCTTCACTTCCCCTTCCACGGTCAGCAGCCCTCAAAAGCAATTGCCCCTTGAGTCCACTGTCTTGTTAATCCAATGAATGGTTTTGCAATCTTTCCATCCATCGAACAGATACCTGTTTCAACCCAAGAATCTCTAATTGGTTTTGGTTGGGCCTCTACATATTTCTATTTCTCTTTTTGCAATGGGTGGTGCGCCTTTTCATACCGAGGACTTATTAGTCGGAGATTGCTATTCGTACGATACCATGTCCTTGTATGTTGATCTCACCAAGTTGAATGGAAGACCACCATTGGCATAGAGGCAGGTCGAATTTTTCTTGACAATCTCTTGCCTCCATTTTAAATGCCTTCTCTAATGGACCTCTCTTGCGGGTGGTGGTTTCTGGTTCTTCATCTTCTTCTTCCATAGAGGGTATAGACAAGAAGGGATGTCTAGAGGGCCTAACTATCTGATGAGTGGGTAATGTTGTTTTTTTCTTTCCGTAACTATAACTAGTTTGTTTTCCTCTTGCAATGGAATTGTCAGCATCTTCTTGTTCTTTTATAAATGCTGCTATTTGTACAGCAGAAAACCCCTTCTTATCTGGACCCACACACATATTAATCCCTTTACCACCAGGGCCCATAAAATGAAGTTTCACTCGGTAGTAGGAGCTATTATATTGTACATTGCAAAAATTACACTTCCAAACAAACCCCCACCTCCAGGAATTTGTGAAATTCGTGTGGTATGTCTCCATAAAGGAGATCCTTTATCAATTTTGAACTTTTGGCTTCCATCCCCCCCCACTGAACTTTGACTACTGGCCATTGTTGCAATCTCTAAAAAAAATGAAAAAAAATATATATATTTGAAAAACTTATTCACAAACTTGAAAAAATTCATCAAAAACTAAGAAACTTAAAAAAATTCATCAAAAGATTGAAGAATAGGGTTTAAATACATACCTTGAACACTTAAATCTCCTTTGTAGAAGCTATTTGCCACTCCACAATTGATCTCCTTCAAATGCAATCACCTCCCTTCAAAATGCTAAGATGGACACAAAAAATAGAGAGAGCAAAATGAGAGGTAAAAATGAAATGTTTTAGTGTTAAAAGGCCTCATATTGGGTCGTTTTAGGGTTTTAAGGCAAAATAGAAATTAAAAAAATGTTTTTTTTCCACTTTTGGGCCCACTTTTTAAGTGTTGGGCCGTGGGTTCTCAGAGAATTTATCGCGGCTGAGTACCGGTCGTACCGGTGGCATGGTACTCATTGGAGTACCGGTGTGGCCAGCGTGGTGAACCGATGGGTTCATACCGAACGGGTTGACTGTGGAGTAGAATCGGTAACCTAGTCCGAAGAGATAGCAACGCTTCCACCGAGATCATTCTTTTATCGGGGTTTGGTACAAAGGGTTCATCCGGGAAGACATATATATCATCGAAGCCTATTTTTATTATTACGGAGGGCTTTAAAGGGAGCCGTACATATTTCTATTTGCTGCTGTACACAGCCGTACTTGCTGCAGGCCGTACTTCCTCCACTTGAGCCGTACTTTTGTCTTGAGGAGAAACGCCTTTCATTCAGGCCATATATCATCTTCACTGGAGGCGCCTAAGCATTTGTGTCATATCCAGAGCACCAGACGAAGGGAGAAGCATTTAAACAACTCAGCCGTACCATTGCAAGATCATTTATTACTGCAGAAAAAACCAGGTTTTCAAATAATATTGTTTTCTTTATTGCATGCTATCAGATCTATATTGTATTGAGTCCATATGAACAATAAATGAATCGCCTTCAGTATATCTTGTATTTCCTATCCATATTGGCCGTTTAGCATTTTTATTGAATTTAATATCAATTATTGCAAAAATCGCAATTTCTTTATTTTATGCAAAAACCTCAAAAAACATTCAAAAACGCAAAAACAACAAAAAAACATCAGATTCAGGAACAGGAGAAACTAGGGTTTCTACATTTCGTTCCTCTGTTTAATACATAACATCAATTATTTGAACAAAATGGTGATATATGTCCAAAGATTTACAAGGAATGTGAAAATGCCACAAACCCTATGCATTGTTGTTTTGACTTTTACAAGTCACAAATTTTGAAAACTTACCCTAATGTCGTCCCTACGTTGGTAGCTCGTCCACAACTAGGTTGGATATCCCAGTCACTCCTCTGGAGGGAAAAAATACTCTTCCTCCCTCTTCTCCCTTGTCTGGTAATGCTTCTACAGTATCATTGGGAGATGTAGAGGTGTTGTTGAACGCTAATCCTATTGACTTTCGCATTCCAAATGGTTGCGTCAATGCCATGTTTGAAAACGTTGGTCGCATGTCACTAATTTCCAATTACTTGGGAAGCAACCCCAAGTGTCTTACTTCATAGCTTGGACCAAATATAATTGGTACAAATTGGGGACTCCATCAATGTAGTTGCTAGATCATGGCTTTCTCCTTGTTACTTTCCTCTTTGACTTTGATTGCAGGTTTTTATTGGAGCATGGGTCATGGTTTTATGGGAAATTGAGTTTGTTCATGACGTAGTGGGCTCCTTTCTTTGATCTTGCGAAGGCGGTTTCACCAGAATTCTTATCTGGTTGTAGTTGTATAATCTTCCTTTGGTTATGCGAGATTTGGCCATCATTCAAATCTTGATTAACAATGTGGGTTAATTTGTTAAATTGGACATAGAACATTCAAATCTTTCAAGATATGTGAGACTTTGTGTAATGATAGACATTTTGAAGCCATATTTCCATGTGATCAAAATTCACTAATCTCAAGCCACTTGAACCCAATATTTAAATTATAAAAGTTTTCCGAATCGGTGATTCAGATGTGCTCAACTAGGTCACGAAATTGCAAAATGCTCAATTAATTCTATTTCAAG
>VDFB02089828.1:0-40537 GCA_007258455.2 Sequoia sempervirens
GTGATACTTAGAAAACTTTTCATTTCATCCTATGGTATTGTGTTGGGCCCCTCTACAATAACCTCTCTCTTTTTTTGTTATCTCAGAGTGGTTTTCTTGTGGTGTCCAATTTTCAATTGATGAAAAAAGTGTCAAATGGAAGTAGTGGAAAGTTGCAAAGTGGTGCAACTTTCGTTATACAACTTGTGTGACCAAAGAAACTATTCCAACACATTTGAATAGGTATTTTTACGCTATGAATGGTCCTATTTCACACCTAAACATGCATAATTGCTCTGAGCTACATTCAACCACATTGATCCCTTAAGAGTCCAAATTGCAAAATGGCTGCAAACTTTAGCATGTTGTTACTCGGATACCGTGATGCTTAGAAACTTCCTGTATAATCCTATGGGATCATTTCAAGACCCTCTACAATAAACTCTCTCATTTTTTGTTATCATAGAGTGGTTTTCTTGTGGTGTCTAGTTTTCAGTTGATGGAAAAAGTGTCAAATGCTAGTAGTGGAAAGTTGCAAAGTGGTGTAACTTTCATTTTGCAACTCATGTGACCAAAAAAAATATTCCAATACATCTGAATACATATGTTTACAATAGTAATGGTCCTCTTTCACACCCAAACACATGGAATTACTCCGAGCTAGTTCAACCAGATTGATTCCTTAAGGGTCAAAAGTGCAAAATGGCTACAAACTTCAACATATTGTTACTCAGTTACCGTGATACTTAAAAACTTCTCATCTAATCCTATGGGATTGTGTTGGGACCCTTTACAATAACCTCTCTTAGTTTTTGTTATCTCAAAGAGTTTTTTTCTGTGGTGTCCAGTTTTTAGTTGATGGAAAAAGTGTCAAATGCAAGTAGTGGAAAGTTGCAAAGTGGTGCAACTTTCGTTCTACAACTCGTATGACCAAATGAACTATTCCAACACATCCAAATAGGTATTTTTACACTATAAATGTTCCTCTTTCACACCCAAACACATAGAATCACTACGAGCTACGTTCAACCGGGTCGATCTCTTAAGGGTCCAAAGTGCAAAATGGCTGCAAACTTCAACATGTTGTTACTTGGGTACCGTGATGCTTAGAAACTTCTTGTTTGATCCCATGGGATTGTGTTGGGCCCCTCTATAATAACCTCTCTCGATTTTTTTATCTTAGATTGGTTTTCCTATGGTGTCTAGTTTTTAGTTGATGAAAAAAGTCAAATAAAAGCAGTGGAAAGTTGCAAAGTGGTGCAACTTTCGTTCTGCAACTTGTGTGACCAAACAAAATATTCCAACACATCCAAATAGGTATGTTTAAACTATACATGGTTCTCTTTCACACCCAAACACATGGAATCGCTCTGAGCTATATTCAACCGGATCTATCCCTTAAGGGTCTAAAGTACAAAATGGCTACAAACTTCAGCATGTTGTTACTTGGATATCCTGATGCTTAGAAACTTCTCATCTTATCCTATGGGATTGTGTTGGGCCCCTTTGCAATAAAATCTATTAGTTTTTGTTATCTTGAAGTGTTTTTCCTATGGTGTCCAGTTTTTATTTGATGGAAAAAGTGTCAAATGCAAGTAGTGGAAAGTTGCAAAGTGGTACAATTTTTATTCTATAACTTTTGTGACCAAACGAACTATTCCAATGCATCCAAATAGGTATGTTTATGCTAGGAATGATCCTCTTTCACACCCAAATACACGGAATCGCTCTTAGCTACATTCAACCAGATCGATCCCTTAAGGGTTTGAAGTGTAAAATGGCTACAAACTTCAGCATGTTGTTACTCGAATACCGTGACGCTTGACACTTAGAAACTTCTTATCTAATCCTATTGGATCATGTTGGGCCCCTCTACAATAACCTCTCTTAATTTTTGTTATCTCAGACTAGTTTATTTGTGGTGTCCAATTTTTATTTGATGGAAAAAGTGTCAAATGCAAGTAGTGGAAAGTTGCAAAGTGGTACAACTTTCGTTCTGCATCTCGTGTGACCAAATGAATTGTTCCAACGCATCTGAATATGTATTTTTATGATAGGTATGGTCCTCTTTCACACCCAAACACACGAAATCACCCCAACCTATGTTCAATCAAATTGATCCCTTAAGGGTCTAAAGTGCAAAATGGCTACAAACTTCAGCATACTATTACTCGAATAGCGTGATACTTAGAAACTTTTTGTCTAATCCTATGGGATCGTGTTGGGCCCCTCTATAATAATCTCTCTCAGTTTTTGTTATCTTAGAGTGGTTTTTGTAGACACCTAAAAATGACCTAGGCCTGCAAGCTTCATTTTTACCACTTTCGTCCTAGCATAAGTAAGACATTTAATTATGTCCTTGGTCCACATTCGACTATTGATTAAATAATTCATAATTATTTAATCAATTCATGTCCTTTGATTCTTTATGATTATTAAATAAATAAATTTTAATTTATTTATTAAATACGCCACTAATTGTCTAAGTCTTTCTTTAATTAAATAGATTTCTTAATTTATTTAATTTCCCTTTCTGCGTTTAATTATCCTTGATTATTAAATAAATAAATTTTATTTATTTATTTAATATCACCTAGCGTCCCGAAAATTAAATGGGGAATTGATTAATTTTAATTTTAATTAGTGAGATGTATCTCTAAATTAAATAGTGGAAAATTGTTGGTGCCTAATTCATATTCTTCTCATTTTAAATAGAAATAAAATTATTTAATATGTCATGTACGTCTTGGCTGTCGGGTCCTTTTTGATAAATAATCTGAAAAGATTATTTATTATCTCTCAAAATCCATAAATTTGAATTATTTAAGATTCCAAATTAATGAAATTAATCTTCAATCCAAAGAGTGTCGGTGATTCTTGATTTTTCCAAACATCTTCGGTCCAGAATCTTATCTCTTTGAGTTTTTTTGAATCTTGCAAATCGGTGATCTTATCTCTTTGA
Organism: Sequoia sempervirens; assembly: GCA_007258455.2. Classification (NCBI taxonomy): domain Eukaryota; kingdom Viridiplantae; phylum Streptophyta; class Pinopsida; order Cupressales; family Cupressaceae; genus Sequoia; species Sequoia sempervirens. The sequence goes on from VDFB02089828.1 coordinate 2,942, forward strand.
TTTTTTGAGATCTTACCAAATCGGTAATCTTATCTTCTTGATTTTTTCGAAATCTTTATTTTCTAATTAATTTGTCTCATTTATTCTCCCGCGAGTCGATCTATTTTATTAAGCCCGGATTCGATTAAAGGATTTTGCCTAACCTAATTAGGGATTACCGGGTTTATCGGATGCGTTCGTTTAAGGTCTGTATTTAATTTATCTACGTCCAGGTCGGATTCCGAAATGGCACTTTCATATAAAATGCCCTTTCCTTCTCATTTTTCATATCTTGACATTTTACGTCATTACTATAGGCATTTATTTACTCTCACTTATTCATTGTCATAGGCATTTGATTAATATTGGCATTTATTCTAGGCATAGGCATTGACTTTTAGACATTGGCAATAGTCATAGGCATATCAAATCCTTCGAATCTTGTTGTAGGGCTTAGGTATTTTAGATTGCTCAAAGTACAAATCTGAGGGCAACATTTCCAGCAAGCAAGAAGGTGTAACGAAGATCAATCATGGAAGATGGAGACTCTTGGTGATATATTTCCTTTTCGTTTTCATTTGATTTCCTTTGTACTTCGTTATTTCATTGGATTTTTATGTTATTTGATCTAACCATTTAACAAATCTGATTTCCATTGATTACATTGGTGAACCCGACATTTTGCAGAAAAATTCGTGTGTGTTCTTGTTTGTTTTCACTGTTTTGCAGGTTACAGCCAAAACGTCATACGAAATCCCGTCACCTTCAATTGAGCACAGAAAAATGGGCGAATAAAAGATTTTCAAACGGTTTCTGGGTTTTGTAGATCTCACTCTCAGCTTTCCAGAACATCAAACGGTTTTAAATTTCGTTGAGATTTGATAAAGTTATGGGTATTTTACTGTTCGCTGTTTTTTTAATTTAATTCTTAAACCCGCGTTTTCTTTTGTCTATAACATTTGTTTGTGCAGAATCGTGGAAAAAGTTTTCTGGGTTTTGAAGGTCTATCATTTAGCTTTCCATGGATATCTACCACTTGAAATTTTGTTAAGTTTGAATGAAGTTATCACTATTTCAAGTTTGCTGTTTTCATTTAAGTTTTTATTTATTTTTTTATTATTTTTGTTACTAATCTTTTCTGGTAGCGTGTGGCGATCTTTTTCGTGTGTCCAAGACCATTATCTACAAAACTACTAACTTATTGTTTGCAGATTCGCATGTCAAAGAGGGAAACAAATAAACAGTGTGCTTGTTTATTTCTAGATTAGCAAACACTTAGTTTTGGTGCTTATAAAAAGAATCATGTCTTTTGTGTCTGATTGTGCTTGTGGAGTGGTAGGTGAGTATGCTCTCACTTGGTGAAAACCTTGTGATCAGAAAACCAGACCCATTCTATTTTTTGTTAATTACCCTTCACGATTCGGTATATCGGAGTATCCTCTCCCCTTGCGCATTCGTGCGATCCTGGGTGTAAGAGAAACGGTTATCGACTCTAGAACTTGGGCCTATCCTGGTGGGAAAAAGTACTCACCCCAGGACGACTCAGACCGGTAGCACCCTGACACCGAGGGACTTCCAGCCGGTATAAAAAAGTGGGTTCTTGGGGAAAGCCCAAGAATCACGAGCGTGGTTCCGACGAGATGGATCCGAAAGGGGACTATCGCCGCATGGATCACGCCCCACGAACGGAATGCCCGAATTAAACACCCTTGTCTTAGTATCCAACTGTTCTATTGGCCGTTGCTTGATATAGTGCAGGGTACAGTATCATGCCCGAAGATTACTCACTACCGATCCCCTTGAGTAGAGATAGCAATTCTTGGGATGTCACTACCCAATGAATCCGAATTTGGTGTGCTCGAATGACGTTAATGAGCCGTGGAGGGGAGCCAATGCCACCAAATTCTAAGTTGTCCGCTCTCGAGAAGGAAAGGTGTTCATCACCAATCCGGGGTATAACTGGTGGGCTATATCAAGTATACAAACCCAAGGCCTAGTGGCCTTTTTAGGATTGTGCTTATCTCATGTGTGCTTGGATACCTTTTAAAACGCTGTGTTTGTCAAGTGCATTATGGTTTTGTCACAGTTCAAACAAAACATTCATCAAAACAAGTCAAAACTTCCATCAAAACAACACGAAAATTAGGTTGAAACTAAACTGAGTCGCATCTGTCAAACCGCAAGTGATTTTCGACGACGCAACTGATTTGTCAAAACGCATCTGAAACCTGAGGTCTTCAAATTGTCAACCATTCGTCAAACACTATCATCAAAAAGATTCTGTCAGAAACCAAACTTGATATTGCTCAAAGTCTTGTCTAAACTTGCATTAGTCACCATAGGTTGCATACCTCATTCCTTTTAGTTTAGTACATTCAGCATTACGTTGTCCTTAAGGTCCATACTTGCATACTTAGGATTAGGAAAATCTTAAGCACACCTTTGCAAAAACATTGTTTTCGACATTAGACCCTCTTGGACTAAGTTATCAAACCTCCTTTAGTCATTGTCCTTTTTTGTGAGATTTCTTCCAACTCAAAAGCCTAGTTAGGAAGACTCACTAGTCATTTAGACCTTGTCAACTTGTCATTTCCAACGAAGTCCTTTAGCAGTCCAAATCGTAAACAAAGTTCGAGCTTAGAAGTGCTTAGACAACCTTGTCATCTTACATTAATCATTTTCTTAGGAAAACCTCATCATAGTCTTGCATTGTCATCCCTTATTCCAAAAATACAAAAAAATTAGTGGCATAACTTGTCATCTTAGTCTTCATTGTCCTTTGGCATTAGTCATTTTCTTTAGACAACATTGTCATATTGCATCCTTTATTGTCAAAAATCCAAAAACATAATCTTGCATTGTCATCCTTTATCCAAAAAAATCCAAAAACATAGTCTTGCATTGTCATCCTTTATCCAAAAAATCTGAAAAACATAGGCTAGTGTCATCCTTGCATTTACTTATCATTCTCATCATCCTCATTTGAGCAAATCCCTTTTACAGTTGAGACTAGGCTTCAAAGACAACAACGACAAATGGCAAACTTTGGACAAGATTATTATCCCAACATTGAGAATAACACTTACAACACGAACAAACATTGGACTTTTTCTGACCCATTTCACAACATGAACATGCAATCTTCCATGAACATGCCATCTTCATCACAAAACATTTTTGAGCCATTCATAGAAAGAGACCAAAATGGACAAGTATATTTCAAAGACATAGAAGCTGCAAAGCAAAATCCTGATATATTCTCCTTTGCAAAAAAAATAGTCTTACGTGACCCTCAAAGGTATCTAGCCATGCTTTTGGATGAAGGGGCTAAGTTACCACAAGGCTTTGACATAAATACTTTGCCACCTCCATCTGTCTACCCTCACCATCAACAGTCATTTGACACAAATCCTGCCATTAATTCGCAACAAACGTCCACTTATCACCCTTATCCTAACCTTGACAAGGGAAGCCAACTGTCCACTAGTCCATTCCAAACCTCCACGTCATATTCTGACCCTTCACCTATCAATCCCGTCCAAGCCTACATCCCTTATCAACTATCTACCAACTCATGTCAAGTCCCCACATCATACCACACCAATCCAGTCGAAGTCTCCATGTCATATCCTTCTCCTTCAATAATTAATCCAGTCCAAGACTCCATGACATATTCAGTCCAAGATCCCATGTCATATCCTAGTCCTTCACATACTAGTCCAGTCCAAGTTCCCACGTCCTATCCTAGTCCTTTGGTCATTAATCCTTTTCAAGTCACCCCCTCACAAGCCACATGTAGTCATGAAAATTCTATCATAGTCCAAAGTCAAATCCCATTTAATGAACTTGAGGATACATGTCAAAATAAAAGCCCAAAGCATAACTTTATAATGTCACCCTCATGTCAAGAACAAGGTAGTCCATCCCATGACCCTATCTTAAACTCCATTCAAAGAGTCCCTCAAGACAATCATGACATCCAAAACACACCTATCCATGACAACCCCATCTTTGAACAAGACCCTACATTGACCAAGAAGTCCAAATCCATGACAACCTCATTTTTGACCAAGACCCTATTGTTGACCAAGAAGTCCAAAACGATCCACTCGACCTTTACACCATTTATGATCAAATACTTTTCAATCCTATACAGGCCTCGACTATTGACAGTTTCCAAAATGAGACACTTGCCTCCATGGGACACATAGACGATATTCCTCAAGCACAAGAGTATTCCAATATGGACATATTTGAAAATAATCAAGCTATAGCTGAATTTACTGGACTCTATGACACTGACCATAATGATGGCTTCGACATTGCCTTGGAAGCACCAACAGAATTATTTGAACCTGACATGTCACATGATCAGACCAAAGACATCAGTCAGGAATATGTCCAACATGAAAATGAAGCTAAGACACTTTATCAACTAGGGTCATCTATCTTTGTCAGAGCAGGCTTTCTTGCAGACGAAAATATTACGAGTGACAGTGTCCATAAACATCATGATGGGTTAACATCTTGCTTTCAAAACAACAAATACCCCATCGCAAATAGAATCTGTCAAAGCATGCAATATCAAGGCAAAGGACTAGGCATACATGAGCAAGGCATTCTTGAACCAATACAGCTTCAGGAAAATTATAGACATCAAGGTCTTGGCTATTCCTCAGACAGCAAATCAAACGATGTCAGTGGTACCTCCTTGATACTGGGGGCAACCTTGTCAGATACAAATGTCAAAATGGAGTCCATGAAAAATCCTTGTCATAAGGTTGTTGCCAACACCCCGTCCACCCACACCATAAACCGTCATTCTATCATGAATAAACCTCCCCTTTGGGACCAACAAAAACAAAAGTCCTACAAGTCAAATGATCAAAATCAAATGTCAAAGACCATTGAATCAAACAAAAGGACAAGTGGACAAATGAAATTAAAATGGATCCCAAAGAAAAATGGATCAAACAAAGACATCAAGTCAAATACAAAAGTCAATCACAATGTGGAGCCACAAGACAAGAGGACTCCCACATATAACACATGTCCACCTCCTTCAAAATGGTCATCAAGCAAGGCATCTAAAACTGTTGGTTCCAAACGCCATCCCTCCAAAATCTGTCATACACCATCCCAAGTTTGGAAAATAAAAAATCATTCATCCAAACGTCCAAACAACCTTTCCACATCTACCATCATCTGTCATAATCCTACATCTCGCCTAAAGTCCAAAAATCCTACATCACAAATCCGTCACATCATGGCAGCAACTCTTTACCACAAGGACTCTCATGGCACTCTATTGCGATGTGCATATTTTGATAAGGCCAACTCTAGTATCAGAAAGGATCACAAGGACATCGATCAGTTGTATAAAAGTGCTACGATCCTGACAAGACAACTCCTTCAGCAAGGTCATTATTGGCATATCATGGCACCAGTCTCTACATCGGCACCGTCAGTGGATTCAGAACAGTCAGTGGTAATCTAAAGCATCCAGGCTATCCACAATATCAAAAATACAAAAAAAATCAAAAATCAAAAATCAAAAAATCGTCACCCTGATGAAAACCTGGCAAACAGGCATCTTGGTGACACCAAAAAAATCATAAAATCAAGAAAATAGTAAAGAGAAAATTTTCATCCAATGGTGAAAACCTGACAAACAGGCGCCCTGGATAAGTACCATGATGAAAACCTGGCAAACAGGCGTCATGTGTAAAATAAATCATCTATGTGGACTCTTACACTTGGGGGCAAGTCGTCTCATTTCCCATACCTTCCTCATGACATTAACATCCGTCCATCTTAACCCTATCATTTCCATATCATTCCCACCTATCTTGGTCTTGACATAAAACTGACACACATAAATCATGCTTTGGGAAAACTCTTGACATGTCTATCCTTCGATCATACACGATTCACGAAACATCATGTCATTCACCGTCATAGTCTTATTGTCCTTATATGACATAGTCCTTGAAAACCATATGACATTCCCTTAGTCTCATGTCTCCCGCCCTTTACCAAGGCCACCCCCTATCCTTTCATGTTTGTCACCTATCTGGGCTTTCCCTTGTCAAACAGTCTAAGGATAATCATCATCCCATCTAGTCCTAACCAAGTCATTCCAAATGCAATGAGTCTAATCTATACAAGCACATTATCCAAAACTTTACTTGACTGCGTTCCTGTCCCAGCTGTAGACCTCTATACTTTTGTCACATTATCGTCATCATCCTCATGTTGTTTCGGGATGCGTCCTTCCCACATCAAACAACGTTGTCATCACATGTCAATTGGTATTCAGCTTGACTAGGGGCACAATCATGTTTGTCCTTGGATTCTCATGTGTAGGCATCAGTCATATGCATTTGTCAAGATCCTCTTAAACGTCAAAATCCAAAAAAAATCATAAAAAAAAAAAAGAGACAAAAACATCGCAAAATGTCCTGAAAAAAGAGACAAAAACATCATAAAAAGTCCTGAGGAAAGACCTAAAAATTGTAAAACGTCCTGAAGAAAACATTAAACAAAAATCAGTAGACCACTCGAAGAACATAAACATCTGGTCATTTCTAGTCAAAGTCAATCATGTCAAAACAGTCTTCATCATCTGTCGAACTACGTTGTCTCTGTGCATTTGCTACGTAGGCAAGACCATCAGTCGATAAGTCCCCGAGACATTAGGTTAGTCCTTTTAGGTCGGTCCAAATAAAATCATGGCATTTGTCACAATCGTCACATCAGTCAAATAAGTCAGACATAGTCAAAATCAGACACAAGACAGTCATTTGAAACATCAATGTCAAAATTGGTCAAAATCAGACAACATAGTCCAATCAATCATACAGTCAACATCTGTCAACTTGCCAAAACATATTACTCAAAACAATGTTAGTCTCGTCACTCTTTGGTTCTCTTCAAGATGTGTCCTTCTTGGAGTTAGACCTCATCAAAATGTCCTTTGCCTTTTCAGGATGTGTCCTTCCTGACAATAGGCCCCGTCAAACTGTCAACACCGTCAAATTGGCAAAACTCTTAAACTGTCAAAACTATCAAATCGACAAGAAATCAATCTTTGGCAAACAAACATTGGCAAACAAAATAAAATGGCTGTTAATCTTTTGGTCTATCTTGTCTTATCTTTTGACTATCTTGGCTATTTTGTCTTATATTTTTATTGTCTTGTCTTTTGGTCATGTTACTAGCTACCTCGAGGATGTCCCATGAAGGATTTAGAGGTGCGATGACGTCTCGGCTATTTTGGTACCTAACGAGCTAACAATGCGTGGATTGTCTTGACAAAGCCGGAACAACTTAAGCCCTTAGTATGAGTTCTGACATTCCTTGTCACGTGACTATCATTTCAAGTGGATGACCTTGCACACCTTGGTTTCGACCATATCATGGTGTTTGTTGTCCATTTATTAATCATTTTACTGCCCAATGATGATTAAAGAGCAATAAATATTAAAGTCCTATGGCAATGTTTTGAAGGATTTGGTCTAGGAACTAACATGCATCTTCTTTAGTCTTGTCATCTTCTCTCTCTCATCTCATATAGGCATTGCATCCATATCATCATCCATATCTTTTGCACTAACATTTCTTTGTCTCTTCATATTCTAGTCTTCGTCGAATTTCGAGAGCACACCCATGTTCTTGGAACTTTATCTGTCCTCTCGAGGGGGCATGCCATAACCCTCCTCGTCATTCTTCCTCATCTTATTTTTCAGGGCATTTTTTGACTTCTTTTCTTTGTCACAGCGTGACAGCGACATATGACAAAGAGGGCAAAATGTAGACACCTAAAATGACCTAGGCCTGCAAGCTTCATTTTTACCACTTTTGTCCTAGCATAAGTAAGACATTTAATTATGTCCTTGGTCCACATTCGACTATTGATTAAATAATTCATAATTATTTAATTAATTCATGTCCTTTGATTCTTTATGATTATTAAATAAATAAATTTTAATTTATTTATTAAATACGTCACTAATTGTCTAAGTCTTTCTTTAATTAAATAGATTTCTTAATTTATTTAATTTCCCTTTCGCGTTTAATTATCCTTCACTATTAAATAAATAAATTTTATTTATTTATTTAATACATCACTAACTGTCAATTAAATAAATTGATTAATTTATTTAATTAATTAATCTTATCTGCTAAATTAAATAATTAAATTTAATTATTTAATTGCTAATTAATATTCTTCTCATTTTAAATAAATTAAATTATTTAAAATGTCATGTCAATCCTAACTGTCAGTCCTTTTTGATAAATAATCTGAAAAAGATTATTTATTATCTCTCGAAATCCATAATTTGAATTATTTTAATTCAAATTAGTAATTAATCTTCCAAAAATCAAGTAATCGGGCAGATTCTTGATTTTCCAAATCTTATCTTCAGTCTGAATCTTATCTCTTTGATTTTTCGAATCTTGCAAATCAGGCGATCTTATCTCTTTGATTTTTCGAATCTTGCAAATCAGGCAATCTTATCTTCTTGATTTTTCGAAAATCTTTATTTTCTAATTAATTTGTCTCATTTATTCTCCACCGTCGATCTATTTTTATTCCAACCGTTCGATTAAGGATTTTGCCTTAACCCTAATTAGGGATTCTTGGGTGTAATCTGGATCGTTCATTTTAGGGTCTCATCACTAATTTATCTCGTCCGTCCGTTCGAAATGGCCTTTTCTATAAAATGCCCTTTCCTTCTCATTTTTCATATCTTGACATTTTACGTAATTACTATAGGCATTTATTTACTCTCACTTATTCATTGTCATAGGCATTTGATTAATATTGGCATTTATTCTAGGCATAGGCATTGACTTTTAGACATTGGCAATAGTCATAGGCATATCAAATCCTTCGAATCTTGTTGTAGGGCTTAGGTATTTTAGATTGCTCAAAGTACAAATCTGAGGGCAACATTTCCAGCAAGCAAGAAGGTGTAACGAAGATCAATCATGGAAGATGGAGACTCTTGGTGATATATTTCCTTTTCGTTTTCATTTGATTTCCTTTGTACTTCGTTATTTCATTGGATTTTTATGTTATTTGATCTAACCATTTAACAAATCTGATTTCCATTGATTACAGTTTTCCCGTGGTGTCCAATTTTCAATTGATGGAAAAAGTGTTAAATAGAAGCAGTAGAAAGTTGCAAAGTGGTGCAACTTTGATTCTACAACTTGTGTGACCAAAGGAATATTCCAATGCAATCATATAGGTATTTTTACACTAGGCATAGATCCCTTTCATACCCAAAAATATGAAATCACTCTAAGCTACATTCAACCGGATTGATCCCTTAACGGTCCAAAATGCAAAATGGTTGCAAACTTTAGCATGTTGTTACTCGGATACCATGATGCTTAGAAACTTTTTGTCTGACCCTATGGGATTGTGTTGGGCCCCTCTACAATAACCTCTCATTTTTTGTTATGTTGGAGCATTTTTCCTGTGGTGTTTAGTTTTCAATTGATGGAAAAAGTGTCAAATGCAAATAGTAGAAAGTTACAAAGTGGTGCAACTTTTGTTCTGCAACTCGTGTGACCAAAGGGACTATTCCAACACATTTGAATATGTATGTTTAAGCTAGGCATGGTCCTCTTTCATATAATGCCAATTGAAAACGTGTTTTTTTCTTTTATATAAGTTGTTTACCATCAATCAATTAATTTATTCAAGACAAACAATGAAGGACAATAGTTATCAATGCTATGGCTAACCAATTCATAAGTATACATGTGAATAAGTCAAGCATGTACATGTGAATAAGGGAAGCATGAGTAGTCACAAACATGTGTTCCTTGAAGTATACAGACAAATACATAGTATACACAACTTAATACAAAATATATGCATGAATATAAGGTATATGCATGGAAACATGTAAGTCACAAAGTATACATTAGAACACATGTAAGTCATAAAGTATACGCGTACATTGTAAATTATACACTTGAATACACATAACTCATATCTATTGAATCGTGAATTTATAACATGCAAATATGGACACCATTGATAAAAAAGATTTGAATTAACCAAACAACCATGTACACATACATCAATATATGTCGATATAAGTATAAAATATAGGTACAAAATAGCCATATAGGCTTACGAGAATGCCATATAGACATACAATGTCGAATATATCCAATACAAAATATGTACAAAACTTCCATGTAGGCATACAACAAAGGGCTCTGGAATCAAAAGTCATTGCTCTCCAAGCTCTTGAATTAAACTCTTTCCCTTTGTTGGTCGATCAGATGACGATAGGTTTGTCACTCATTTCTACTGCACTCAAAGAGTGCTCTTGCTACTCCAACTACTGTTAAGTTCTTGGTGAAGTTTTAACTATTACAATAAGAAGTAAAGACATTATTATATAGAAATTACATTATAAAAAATGATATATTTTAAAAAACATTCACTTACAGCCATCTCACGATCACTCTCCATGAGGGAAATATTTGCACATCAATGCTGAGGCATGCTCAAAGCCCTGTATAAAACATCCAAATAGAAATTAGACTATGAATCAATAATTTGGGGTGATTTTTAACTCGAACTAACATTTATAACAATGAATGTAAATTGAAATTTAGTAATTTGGCTCATACCTCCCCTATTAGAGCCATCGAGGATTGTATAGTGGATGAAACACCGATATCCATTTCTCTCATTACATTTGGAGGTGTTTCCACAACCAACATCCGAAAATAAAACAACAAATTATTTAATCACAAAAAAGTTACAATAGCGATCCATGTCATGACTTACAGTGTATGAGATCTGATGAACAAAATTTTGAGTACTTATTAAACTATGTATTTTTTATTATCATGCTTACTATTTTCCCTATTCTTATCTTGTTTGAAAGGATGTGTTTTTAGGCTTTTACCTATAGCAGAAAGTCACTGAATCATTTGATTAAATGCTTTTGTAGACATGTACAATAACTGTAGTGGCATAGAGAAGGCAGTGAACTGTTTAAAAAAATGCCTCAAAAGAAATGGGGTCTCGTGGTGATGGAATGCCATTACAAACAAATGCACATCATGGCATTCCATCACCATAAGAACACATTTATTTCAAGTAATTTTTCAAAAAGTTCATCACCTTCTCTATGGTATTATTGCTTACTATTATGCTTTGATGGATATTTTTCCAAGCATCCATAGTTTGTTGGAAAGCACCTATTTTAGGCTTTTAGCCATAGCAGCAAGGAAGCACGAGTAGTTTGATAAAATGCTTTAGTGCACATGTATGAAAAATGTGGTATCATAGAAAAGGTGGTGAGCATTTTGAAGAACTGCCTCAACGAAATGTGGTCTCATGGTGATGGAATGAAATTTCATCACCATGAGACTGCATTTCTTTGAGGCATGTTTTAAAATTACTGTTAGAAAACCAAGATCTGATTGCAAACCATAATAGACCTTCCACAGAAGAGAAAAATGAAAAAGCAAAAGCTTTGCATAAAAACATGCAATTGATATATTCGAAAAGATAATTAATTACAAGAGATAATTTGCTTTATAAAATTAAAGATGCAACAACCTAATCTTATCTTGAGCAACAAGATAGCTTGATAAGATAAAGATAAGATCCTATAACCTAGGAATTAAATAAATCCTAAGTAAACTTATGCTAAGTGTAATTAATAATTAATTACACCAATAGCCCCCCATAAGTGCAACTTAGGGAGAAGTAGATTATTATGCAAATATGAGTCCCGATAATAATGCCTAATGAGGTACTCATGTACAAATGTAAAGAGAGAGAAACCCCCCTCAGTGAGATGAACTGCTGCGAAGAATCACTGGAAGAACTCTAATGAAGCAACACTGGAACCCCAAATCCGGCAAGCAAGGAAAGATAGTTCTATTTGCAAAATACCATATCAGAATCATAAATGCAACAACAGACCCAATGCCAAGGAACATTGGAAACTCACATACTGGATCAACCCTGGTATCTATAAGCAACAGTAGATGAAAGATGAATGGACCCATAATGATGACAAATCTAGAAGTTGTGTCTCACGAAGCCAATGCCAAACTAAAACTAAAACTTCCCATAGGACAAGTACCATCAAGATTCTGGAACATTAACCATAAAAACATGGCCCTCAAATGAGAAAGATCTGAACCAATGCTGATCAAGAACTATAAAATTTCAATGTGAAGTGTGAACCAAAGCAAACTAACAATGTGTCCAGTGAAGCAAGAAAGAAGCTAGAATGAGACAATAGAAACTAGACAAACTCATGTGATTTGTCAACAAAATGAAAGATGGATGCAAAAACCCCCCTTAATGGAACTTTATATCAGTTCTTTATTACAATACCCAATGATTGCATAAGGAGATAATACAAAATTATAGAAACATGTGTGAAAATGCAAACCTAGAGCACGAAACAAAAATGAATGCATGTAAAAAATAAGTTACAATTTTTTTGGAAATGACCACAGATCTTATAGAAGTCGAAACTAGCTTTCCAACGCTGCAAAAATCAAAAAAATTGGATAAGCGAGTCACAAGATATGTCTCCCGGAGTGAAAAAGGCAACATCTGACTTCCGAGGTAGAAAAAGGCATCAAAAAGGAAAATCTAGAAAATATCACTAGCACCATTGTGTAGAGCTCGGAAACATCTTTCTGACGATATCTTGTTTGCAAAAAAATAATGCAATATGTGAAATTTATGCGTGTTTCCATAAAACTACTCCAAAAATGTGTGATTCAACTCCCAGAAGCCCTCAAGGGATTAAAAAGGGCCCTTGGTCGCATGGGCGGACCAGGGGGTTTCAGCAGGGCCCCTGGTCACCCACGTGACTAGGGCTAGGGCTGAGGCTAGCAGCTAGCTCCTCCATCGGAGCCCTTGGTTCCCAATAGAACCACAATGAGGGCATAGGGCGACGATGGCTAGAGCCTATGGCTCCTGGTTCCTAATATGGCCACCGCCAAAGCCCACGGGGGCTAACTTCCTATCGGCAATGATCTGGCTGAAGCTGCCAGTGGCGATGGCAGAAGAGAGGAGTGTCAGTGGCCGCCTAGCGGCGGGCTGGTGGTGGGGCGAAATGAATTGGCCGCATAGATTTTCAAACAATTTTCTGATTTTTTAATTATTTTTTTATTTTTTCTCGAAAACGATGCCTCAAAATGTGTGCTTGGGGGTCATACGGCCTCTAGGTAAAAAAATTTTGCCTCCTTGGATGAGTGTGTCCAAATTGGACAAACTTTATATGAAAATGGGGGTTTTTGGGCACTATAATCCAATGGCGAGGTCTGTTTGGGTCCAAGGTGCTCCAAAAATTAGGCGACCCCCAGATCTATCAGATAAATCACCGAGCTTGAAACCCTCACAGATCTGACAAATGGTGATGAAAATCAATGAAATAAAAATCATTTCTAACTTTTTTCAATGCTTTGAATCCAATGAAAAACCCTGATCTGATCCAAGATGCTCCAGAACGATGCTCAAGGATTGAAACCCTCGAGGGACTCCGAACGAACTATGCAACGAAATCCTCCAAAAAAGCTGAGAAGGGGCTACAAATTGAGGCTTTGATACCATGTTAGAAAACCAAGATCTGATTGCAAACTAGAATAGACCTTCCACAGAAGAGAAAAATGAAAAAGCAGAAGTTTTGCATAAAAACATGCAATTGATATATTTGAAAAGACAATTAATTACAAGAGATAATCTGCTTTATAAAAGAAAATATGCAACAACCTAATCTTATCTTGAGCAACAAGATAGCTCGATAAGATAAAGATAAGATCCTTTAACCTAGGAATTAAATAAATCCTAAGTAAACTTACGCTAAGTGTAATTAATAATTAATTACACCAACTACTAACTGCCTTGTCTATGCTATTGCTTACTATTATGGTTTCATAGATTTTTTCCAAGCATCTATAGTTTGTTGTGCAGGTGCACCTTTGCAAGCACATGTCTCCATGTGAAGAAATTGCATCACTGCTTATGTTGACTTTCTAAACAACTATATTGTAGTTGAAATTTTGTCATCTATCAGCATCTAGTTATTATTTATGGAATGTGACGTAATGCTTTGAGTTTGAATGATGTGCAATGCAACGTAACCAATGATATGAATATAAACTACACAAATCTATTAAGTATAATTCATTAGTTAAACTCTTTATTCTATTACCTATGTGAAGGTTTGAGTAAATCCACTGGCACTGGGAGGTGTTCCCTCGAAACCTCCAATATTACCCTGTTCAACATCCAAAATCACATATTAAAATACCATTCGTAAAACAATGCTATTATCACATAATAAATTTATAATTGTTTACTAGTTACATACCCCGGCGATAGGTGTATTGCAGAAATAAGTAGGTGGAGGGCCAATGTATCCAGTCTCAACACTATGACCCTACAATTTTATTAAAATCATAAAACTAAATTAGTTAATCTTGCATTTCAAAATCAAAATTTAATAAATTAAATTCAATGAACATGCTAACTTTTACCTGAGTATCAATGCCATATGCATCATGCAAAATTTCACCCGCCCTCTCCATCTCTATAGCTACATACGGATCCTCTGTAGTAGCCTCCTAAGTGTTGGTGGGGTCATATGAACAAGTTGCCCCGCAAGATTGGCACACATGGGTTCGAAGGCTACCACTCAAAGACTCCCTTGGATGGTGTTGTAGAATAAGGCTAGTATGATGGATGACACTTTGGGTCAAAGTGTTGATCACCTACAATGTCTCTACGTCGGCATTCTCCTTCACGACAGCAAGCATAACAACATGCTCATGAGGAGGCCTAGTGAGAGCTCATCTCCCTTGCCGCTTAGGATTTGGCTATGCACCAGGCCTATCCTGAGCTGACCCCCCACCTCTCCCCTAGAATTCCCTCATATCAAAATAATTTTGGATTTTGTTTAATATGAACTCACTGTATAGTTTCCTAAGAAAATACTGGGGGACTTCACAATTGTTGCACAGTTGGTCATCAAATACCATGTACCACCTATCATAAAAATGGTTCCTAATCTCTTGGTGGTGACACCAATGAATAGAAAACATCTTCGCATTGAGGCTAATATTTTGATTTGTGCACAGGTCAGTGAATAATGAGCACAAATCACCTTTTGTAATTTTTAAATCCTTTACTTTTTTATATGATAGTTTATCTGCATAATATGCCCTAGCCTCCTACCTCCTATCTTGCCATCTAGTTATTTTTTTGCTAATTGAATCTACATTTTTTAACATATCTTTCAATGAAGTTGTGAAGGTCATTCTTTTTGTGGTTAAACCATTTGGATCACTCAACCTACTAATAATATCCTCAATTTTTTTTTTGTTCTCGATCTCACTCATTAAATTTTTTTGAGTGTTAGGAGGGTGTTGAGGGATTGGTGGAGGAGGTTGCTGTTGAGGTTGATTTTCTTGTTGAGGATTTTGTTCTTTAGGATTTGGTTGCTCTTCTTGTTGAGGATTTTTTGCATTTGCAAGTTCATGTGCATCTCCTACAAATTTAAAAATGTATATATCAAATATAACCTAAAACTAAAAAAATCACCCTAAAACTAATCTAAATTCAAAACAAACAACAACCAATACTTACCTCTCCCACCTCTTCGTCATCATGGCGCCATCCTTGCAAAGAAATAGAAAATCTTGTTGAATATTTATTCACAATACCTCCTCCTAGAACGCAAGCGCGAAAGTTGGGGGTTTTGGCCACAGGCAGAAGAAGAAAATAGTCGAAGTGAAAATGAAGAATTTCACTTTTTTTGATTTTAATGTGCTATAACACAAGTGCGTTATAATGCATTCATGTTATAGAATTTGCAAAAAAAAATTAGAAAGTGGCCACGAAATTGCTACCCAACTTCATGCACCTACCCACAAAACAACATTTACTTGTGATTGGGGGACTTTTTGCTAGAATGTAATGCCATTTGGTCTAAGGAATGCAGGAGCAACATATCAAGGAGCATGATGACCATCATCCAAGATATGCTACACACCATCATCAAAGACTATGTGGATGAAATTCTAGAAAATTCAGCCAAAAGGGAAGATCACTTGACCGACCTTGCAAAGGTGTTTGATTGGATTGAATAATATAATTTGAGACTCAACCCTAAGAAGTGCATGTTCAGAGTAATATCCAAAAAAGAATTAGGTTACATATTGTCAAGAAGGGGGATTGAAGTGGATCCTATAAAGGTAAAATCTATAATAGAGATGCCTCCACCAAAGGCATTGAAACAACTAAGTATTTTACAAAGAAAGTTTCAATCCATCAAGCGATTTATTGCACAACTAGAAAAAAAATGACACCCTTTCACTCATCTCTTACCCAAGGACATCACTTTCAAGTGGGATGGGATATGTGACCAAGTTTTCTAACAAGTCAAAGAATACTTACTTACTCCTCTTGTACACATGCTGCCTATTTCAGACAAGGAAATGGTACTCTATGTGTCTACCACACAAGCAGCATTGGGAGATATCCTAGCCCAACTAGATGATGATAAAAAAGAAAGAGAAGTCTACTACATTAGCCAAACACTGGTGGGCTATGAGTTGAACTACTCGCCCATAGAAAGAGCATGTCTCTCAGTCGTATTTGTGACACAAAAGCTAAGACACTACATCTTAAGTAGGAAGGTAAAGTTGATTTCAAAATTAGACCCACTGAAGTACCTACTAGCAAAGGCAGCCCTAATAGGTTGAATTGCTAAATGGGTGATGATCCTGAGTGAATTTGATAGAATATGGGGATAGAAGAGCTGTCAAGGGACAAATCATAGCAGACCAGCTGGCCAAAGCACCCATAGATGATCACAAGCCTCTCATAATGTACTTTCTAGATGAAATTATCTTGATAACATAATAGACAGGCCATTAGATTCTATACTTTGATGGGCCCCACACTGAACATGGCTCTAGAGTAGGTATTCTATTTCTCACACCACAAGGAGATAGTATACCCAAGGCTTACATGATTGCTTTCCCATGCACAAACAATATCTCAAAGTATGAATCTTGAATCACAAGGCTCAAAATGGCTATTGAATGGAGAATAAAAGAGCTGCATGTATTCAAAGACTCTTAGCTAGTGATCAAACAGGTGAACGATGAATACTAGAAAAAAAGATGACAAGCTCATATCGTATAAAAGGATGGTAGATATCTTCAAGGAATATTTTATCATAATAACCTTTGAAAAAGTTCCTCAGATCAACAACAAATTTTCCAATCCAATGGAAATAATAGGCTCACTTCTTGATATTCCACAGAATGTTCCTAAGTATGAGTTCCTCGTGGAACTACTCATACCTCCATTTGACATCCCATAATCAGAATTGATATGTGTTGCTTTTGGTCCTAACTCCCCATGGTACCAAGATACATTCGACTACATCCAGCACAGTATCATACCACTTGACCTATCAACCCCTCAAAAGAAAACCTTCACTTATAGAACTTATCGCTTTACAATCCTAGCAAATACCCTATACCATCATAGTCTAGATGGTGTGTTACTCTGATTTCTTAATGCAAAAGAAGCACAAACAACCTTACAAGAGGTACACAAAGGTGTTTGTAGGTCCCACTCTAGCGGACCTAACCTAGTCTAAAAATTGCTCAGAATGGGGTATATTGGCCCTTCATGGAACATGAATGCATTTAGTATTCTAGAAAGTGTCGTCAATTCCAATAGCATAGTGACCTTATTCATGCACCAAAATAGCAGTTGAGACCAATCACAACACCTCGGCCTTTCTTGCAATGGGGATTACACCTGGTAGGTAAGATTTTTTTGGCTCATCTAATGGGCACAAGTATATTATCACAGCAATAGAGTATTTCTCTAAATGGATAGTGGCAATTCCATTAACCTACATCACTGGAAAACAGATATCAAAATTCATTTTGAATTATTTGATTTGTAGGTATGGAATACCCCAGATGATAATAATGGATAATGAAACCCCATTCAAAAATCAATATGTCCAAGAACTTTGCTCCCAATTTTCTATTCAGAATAGATTTTCCATGCCCTATTACCCCTAAGGAAATGGTCAGGCTGAAGCATCTAATAAAACCATATTGAAAATACTAAAAAATACTATTAATGAAGTCAGTCATGATTGTAATTTGTAGCTAAACCCATCCCTATGGGCTTATCGAACTAGCATCTGAACACCTATAGGTGCCACACCATTTTCCTTGGTCTATGGATCAGAGGTTGTTTTACCTATCGAGGTTGAAATTCCCTCATTGTGAATCATGGTCAAAACTATCAAAAATCAAAAACATCATAAAAACAAGAAAAAAAACATCGTTGGATTATTCTTTCACTCAATATTATAAGATATCAAAATTTTCTTGAACCTCATAGCTAGTTCAAGTAGATTTCTCATAACATATCCTCTAGAAACGAAAGTGGAATATCAATCCAAGTTAACAATGTTGTTTGAAAATCCCAAAAACAAGTTATGCTTTGAGTCAAACTAGTCAAACTACGTGGTCTCTACATGTATAACATAGGCAAGGCTTATCTCTAATCAGTCATTGAGGCCTTAGGTCAATCCCCTTAGGTTTCTATCATGCTTTATTTCAACTTAGCCACAAAATTTAAAATCCAAAAATATGCTAAAATTTTGAAATCCAAAAAAACCATTCACAAAACAAAAAAGATCAAAAACATTCAAACCAAGTGAACTACGAGCCTCTACGTGTACACCATAGGAAAGGTTTATCTTTAATGAGCCCCTGATGTCCTAGCTTAGTCCTCAGAAAACAACAAAAACATCATAAAACTAAGAAAAATCAAAAAGACCTAACCCCATCATCACAATCCGCAATAAACTTTTCACCCATAATAAAAAAATCATCATATTCACCCTTTGAAAAAGCAAACAAACAAACAAAGCAAACATCAAAAGGTAGAACTATCATGTAAACAATCACAAAGATTTTATCACAAAATAGACTAAAACAAATGCCAAATTATTAACTACCTATCTTTTTACAATTCACCAACAACATCTTGAGATATGTCTTAACATATCAATTCCTATGATAGACATGATCAACAACGGATAATAGCCTAAAATCTCAAAACAGATATGGCAAGTTATACTGCAACTTTGTTTTTATCTTTTTATAGTCTTATCTTTATGATTTAGTTTATTGACTCATTCCTAGGATCTCTTGAAGATGTCCATAAGGATTTAAAGAAGAAGGAATAAGGGAAATTGAGCATCATTTCAATTTGTTGTTTGTAAGATGTTTTTTGTGATACTACCATGGTGAATACTTGCTTTAAGTCTATGAAAGTTGTTTTGCGATAATTCGTGTAGCAATTGCATGTTAGGTATTTTATACCTCTTTGTGTAAATGGTCTGAAAAGTTTTAACGCAACCCAACCATATATTTTAAACAAAGTTTCCATATGTCCTGTATGTGAAAGAATATTCTTTGTATGTCCAATCAAGTCCATGCAATAGATACAAAATCACCTTGGTTATTAATACCCTGGTGCATCATATTTGTTTGCTACATCTAAAACGATTGTTAAAAATGTGAAGTCTCCAAGCAAAGTGAAAGTAACTCATTAGTACTAACAATGCCAAATTTCTATCCATCATCAAATATATCTTCTAAATAACATCCATCTTGGATCATAATATCATTAGTACCATATCCATCCTGCACCCACAATGTCATTAATACATATCATGATAATAATAAGAAAATGAAAACATCATGTATCATGTATAAAGCATGCATAAATCATATACCAACATCATCAAATACATCATAAAACATCATATGATATAAAATATGATCAATCCATCCATCCACATCATATGCATACATTAGAAAAAGTACACAAAAACATGTATACACATACATCATCATACATCATCATCCATAAATCATCACATAAACACATAATGAAGCCAAATAGAAGCATGTATATCTCATATATACCATCATCAAAAAAGTAGAATTTCATGGTACATCATCATGGAAACACGTGTGATAGGATAATACAAAACTATACATATATACGAGGCCTCAGCTAGGGCAATGAATATATATACAAAATCATGTCTACAATATAGGTTTCAAAATAATAATATCATAAATATCAAGTAGAAATATGCCACTACTCGGTCAGAGGAGGGAGACTCTAAAGATCAGGTTGTGCATCAAGATATGACTGTCTAACAGACTAATCACTTAACGTAGCATTGATAGTAGTACTCAACTCTCCAAACCATGGTCATCCGTGTACTTGAGGAATAAAAGAATCATACAAAGTCTGGTAATAGGTAGCCCTCTATAGCAATTGATCTCGCTCAATGCGGATATTGTCATGCTATGTCCTCAAGCTATCCCTCTCAGTAGTAATAGCTTGCAACTGTGTCTTAGAAATGCGACGTCACCCAATATCTATGTCTCACTCCACCCTGAAACCATCTCACTCCTACTAATTAGTGTCTCTCTCTACTATTAATGTAACAATATGTACCCCTATGGCTTGTTGCCACCATATCTTTGTAGCTAGTTGTGCACCTTCATCCCCAGGTGGTGGAGGGAGACCTAGAACCTATCCCTGATTTGCCTGCATCAAATCACCCTAGGCACTATCTTGTCAAGCCCTACCAAGTTGCTCTACTAAAATCTCAATATGTTGTCTCTCTCCTTGGTGACCTGTGATACCTAATCTTCCAATTGTGGGATCATTGCCAAGATTTGTGAATCTTAGAGGAACGCATTATGCCTACCACTAATCATAATCGAGACTAGTACCCAGATCTACTAAACCCACTGGTCAACCCCATTTGACTGGGGCAAGAGCTTTGAATGTAGCAACAACCACACCTTGATCATCTTGTAAACCACAAACACAAACCTCTCTAGTGGTCCAATGAAACTAAGCCTCATAGGTGTCTGGAAATCAACCCCATCTCTCTCCAAACTACTTGCAAACCTATTAGGAAGATATCTATCCAAAAGAGAGTGTGTGCAACCAATCATCCATCTAGTCTATCTATAGTATACATATTAAACATTCAAAAAACTAAGAGTGGGGGTGAATCATTATTCCATAAAACCAGTCACCTTATACCCATTTAAACATTACCAAAAATTTGACCAAATCAACAAGAGAGAAAATGGAATTAAGACTATGCATCAACACACATTAACACTAGTATTTTTAAGTGGAAAAACTAAAATGGGAAAAACCACGGTGAGGATTAGCTCACGATATAATATATCCAAATATAGAATATTACAAGGGCTCACTTATAGGACTCACTATCCTTAAAAGGCTCATAACTTGAAGTAGACACAAAATATTTGGCTTACTACCAAAATACAAAATGAAGCGGCTCACTGCCAAAAGCATAAACTGATGAAAATGCACCTTCCTTGTGTTGGGGTTCAATTTTAGTGAAACAAAATACATATACTACACACTTATCTTGAAATATCACACATATCCATTCACATCTATGACTTCATGTATCTTTCACACATTCTCCCTCTCTCTGCCTCACTCTATTTCTTCTCTATTCAATGGCTTACATATATGTGTGTGTGTGTGTGTATATATATATCCATGCTTACTGATTAGGTCATCCTAATCAACTCTTTTAGCATTGTCTTCATCTTTGCACATAAGTAGTCAGTGTGGACCTAAGATAGATCCCATTATTCAAACATAAAAAACCTTCTTAATATTGCTACATAATTAGGTCAGTCAAAGTAAGACTAAAAACTCCAAATATACATGCAATCCATCAAACATGTAACACAAAAGCATGTTAGCATATTGAACTCTTCCTTAGACGACATCAATCTACTTGTCTTCAACACCACACAATAAGATAATAAAATATGAGAAAATGCAGAATCTCCCACATTAGTATATTGTATGAAAACTCATTGTAGACTACAAAATAGAATACTGCCATTCATATCTTTTCAATGCCTTCATATCTCATTATGAAATTACAAAGAAAGATGCCTCTTGAAGTCTCAAACCTGTTTACAAAGTCCTATGATGATATATTTTTCTGGGATAGAATTTGAACCAAAAAATTGGCGTACAAAGCTAGTGTATGAGTATGACATTGTTTTCAAAACAACTGGTAACTGTACCATTCCAACCATAAAACCTAGTTAGTTGAAACCATGTCAGTGAATACAATTGATATCATAATGAAACATATTATTAGCTTGAAAGCATATATTACAAAAAGGATAATCTAGATCAACAAACTTTCATTATCGGAGCAACTGAAGACTAATAAACAACAAAGTTCCATTTAGGTAATTATCCAAATTCCACTTGTTGACATCAATGAAAATATCTCAATTTCCAACAATCTCCTCCTTTCTCATTGATGGCAACACATGATGTGAAAACCATCAAAAATCCTCTTCCTTTCTCTCTCTCCTCCTTTGACATCAATGGAAAAGGGAAAAAAAAGTTTAAAAATGCTTTAATTGATCCTTGCATACCTTAAAACTCCCCCTTAGAAGTATATACCAAATAAAGATGATGACCAGAGGTTGATGCCCCTTGAATCTTGCTAAGAATATTGGTCCATGAGGATGTCCATTCATCCCAAATCCTTTTTTCCTATGACAAGGCATTGCATAGATAATTGATATCACATAAGGTGTCCTTTCCTTCAACCACAGTTCTCAAGGAAACAGTAGATTTCATAATCCTGTCAACTATTGAAAGATCATAATAGAAAAGTGTACACATGATCTTGATTAAATCTCTGAGCTTCCCATAATTTTCAACCATCCCTCCTTTTCCTTTATGCAATGCAAGGTATTCCTCATGCAATTTTTTCAGTCTATTCCAATTCTGATCATCCAAATCAAGAGCAAGATCAAATGAGCTAGATGAAAACTTGATCTAAGTTTCAATTGTGTTCTCAACATCCTTAAATTTTTGAATTGCATCAAGTGAACTCCAATAGAATGTTAATAAACTCTTGACCTCTTTCTCACACTCTTGAATATCTTTAAGTATTTCAAGTGTAGAGTTGTGATTAGACTTGCATTTCTCAACAATTTCCAACAATCCTTTATCTTCAACCCAAGTGACCATGTCACTTACTGCTCTACTCTTTAATTCATCAAATCTATTAGTTAATGATTTTGAGCTTACCATCATGGAATTTGATGAGCTAGCCCGATGACAGGAGTATCTAAAGTACTCTTCTCTGGCTAAGCGCTTAAGCCTTCTTGAGAGCAAGTCCAACTGAGCTACTAGTGCATGAACTTATGTGACTCTTCTCTTTTCTTTGGAGGAAGACATCCCGATTTGCTAGAGGTTAATTTAGTCTCCTCAAGAACTTTATCTATTCAGTAGGTTCCAAGTTGAAGTCTGTTGGGATCCACAGGTGCAATTAATCAATAATTCAAATACAACCAACAACATAATCCTTCTCAATTTCATATCAAACTCGGGTAGCCATGAATTCCTTGGTTCTTCTGTAATTATACAACTATCAATGGTTTCCAAGAGGGTTATATCATTCTTGTATTTTATAACCAATTCTCTAGGAATTCTCCTTCTCTATTCATTTTTCTTTAGAAAATTACCAAAGAATACAACAGAGCATCTCCTTGTGCATCCAAATCCCCAATGTTCTCATAGAATGTACAATTCTTCTTCCTAATTTCTTTTAGATTTTCCAACAACTATTGTCAGAGCAGCTCACAAGGGTCATATTTGTTAGAATCCAAGATCACCTGCATGCGAAATGGATACCTGTCACATGCAAAAGATATGAAGAACCAAAAAGATGTTCTATAAACCTCTCAGTAAAAATGCATTAAGAGAATCAAATATTACAAAGAGATCAATCCTTATGAGAGAGATCAAGAAACCCTAAAAGGGAAACCCTAAATGAAACCCTAGTGTGCACACTTAATAATTAATCAATTATTAATGTTCCTAAGTTTAACTTAAGTAACTAAAGGAATAAGTGACTTAATTAATTAACCAATATGATATAATTAATTAAGCATAATAACTTATTACTCTAACACCCCCCCTTAAGATGAACTTAGGAAGAAGCTAAAACACTAGAATAAGATGCATGAAAGCAAAGATGGGTCCCAACAACTAGGCCTGATTAGGTACCCATTTACAAATGCAAGAATGGAGTAGAGAAGGAAAAACCCAATGGGACAAAACCCCCCTACAATGTGATGTCATGCTACAAAGAAGCACTGGAAGAACTCTGTAGAGTAACACTGGAACCGCAATCTGACAAGCAAGGAAAGATATCTCTGTCTACAACTGAAACCAAAACCGGAATCAAAATAATGTGACAGCAGACCCGATGCCACGGAACACTCGAAAACTCCAAATGGGAACAACCCTGGAATCTATGAAGCAGCAAGCAATTATTGAAAGATGTATTACTGAAAATGAAGTGCAAAGATGCAAGGTGCACTCTCAATGCCAAAACATCCAAATGAAAATGTGAAACAACCCATCCGGGCCAAATCTGGACTAAGTGATGATAAAGCCTAAGATAGATACAGAAAAAGTGCATGGACAGCAACATAGAGCTCCTTAATACCTTTCCAACGTCGCAAACGAGGCAAAAATCAGAGATCGTGGCAAAAAGTTATGAGCTCGGAAGTCCAAAAACAACATCTGACTTCAAACAGCAATAAATGTAGTAAAACAGAAAAATACTGTAAAATAAACTGCACCAAACGAAAGATCTCGGAACCAGCTTTCCGGCGATATCTCGTTGCTCGATTTAGATATAGTATTCCCAAGTTATGGCCAAAGAAAAAAAGCTGCTCTTTTGAAAAACTAGGGTTAGAATGAAAGGGGCCCGACCATCTGTGGCGTCATCGGCGTCGGCCCGGTTCTTGAGCTTAAATTTGACGGCCATCTAGCGTCATGAAATTGATTTGCAAAAAATTTGGTGGAAAAATCTGCATGTGGCGGAATATTACGACTCAGGTCAGAACATGCCCTACCCGGAATATTCTATAGTATTCGAGAGTGGACCCTTGGTTCTCCATAGGACCACCGGGCACGCATTTTAAACACAAAGGGCTATCGCGTAAACTTGATAAAGCGAGAGGATGTGGCGCCATACATCCGGCGGTCGTAGTGGCAGCTTGGTGGGCTGCCGGTCAGCCGGATCAATTTGTTATATGGGAGAAACCTGAGAACACGAAAAAACATGTTTTAAAAAATTTGTTTTAGGTGCCTCGTAGCGGGGAGGCGATACGGCCCTCAAACAAAAAAATTGCCTCAGGATCAAGCTGCACCACAGGCCGGACAATTTGTGGCGTTTACAGGGTTTTGGGATGCTCGCGAGCTAGCGATGCGACATCTGTTTTGAAACCCATAGTGTCGAAAAATAGCTACCCCGAGATCTTGCAAAAAAGATGCCTATAGAAACCCTTGCACTTGAAACTCACTGAAAGGCCATATCTTCAGATCACGAACAGCAGCTGCAGGTCTGGAGCTCTGATACCATGTTAGAATCCAAGATCACCTGCATGCAAATGATACCTGTCACATGCAAAAGATATGAAGAACCAAAAAGATGTTATGTAAACCTCAAGTAAAAATGCATTAAGAGAATCAATTATTACAAAGAGATCAATCCTTATGAAGGAGATCAAGAAACCTAAATGGGAAACCTAAATGAAACCTAGTGTGCACACTTAATAATTAATAATTAATTATTAATGTGCCTAAGTTTAACTTAAGTAATAAGAGGAATATGTGACAATTAATTAATCAATGTGATGTAATTAATTAAGCATAATAATTACTCTAACAATATTTTGTTCTATTCTCAACCATATTTAATGCAATATCTATTGCAACAGTGGAGACATAGCAGTCACAAAAGATCATTTGTGAAATAACTATTCCTACATACTGAACTATTGGGTTCGTGATTCCAGCTCATGTGTTCCTAATTAAACTTCTTTTTATCATGATTGCATTTAGGAGTTAGCCCAGAGGGTAATAAACCAGTCACTTCCCTTATTACATCTATGGTTATGGCATGAGATTTGACAAGCCACACATATTCACCATGAATTCTGCTAAGGGCCATTTTAATTCCATACATCCAATTTCATTTCCCTAAGAACATTATATTCTAGTTTTAGGGTAAAACCGTCTCTAATTAATTCTTCAACCCATAATATGCAAGCCTTTTCAAAGGAGGATTCTTCCAATTTTCAATAAATGTATGTTCCAACATCTTCAATAGGTATAACACCAAAAATAATTTTCAAAAATGCACCCAAAAGATCAAGTTCCAAGGATTTAACATGGCACAATTTAAGTTATGGTTCTGGCTTCAATGAATTATCGATTATTTGAGCTATATCCATTACATTCAACAAGATTCATTAAATGATTTAGTGAATAGCAACTTACCTCTTCCACATTTTCCAAAGCCAAATTCTAAGATTGCTATGGTTTCTTCAAGCTTCTTTTGCACGCTTCTCCTTATTTTCCAATGCATTTCATCAAATGATTTTTTATTAACTTATCCGGATTTATTTCTTTCATTCCAATTGCTTCTACAATAAATGCTTCAGATCGCAAGTAGATCACCTTGAAAATCATGTACATTTCCATCCTTTCAAATTCTGCGAAGTTCATTTTTCACACGTGTGTTTGTAGCTTTCTTTCACATGAAATCCAAATTAGTTATCCTAATAAATGTATACATCAAAAGAGGGGTCATTAAATATTCTGATTATTGCTCCCCCTTAGGCATTGCCTAAAATTAACTTTTAATGGGATTATCTACACCGGAGGATGACACAAAAATGAGTGATGATTCTTATTCACTTTGCTTAAATTATCCTTCCTTTCTCCAAATTCTTTTCATTTCTTTCTCACTTCTTCTGAATCCATGATCAGTTCATGTCTCTTTATCGGCTAGGTACTTTTGATCCTTTTGTTCCTACAATTCCTAGCAAAATGTTTTGGATCTCTGCAATCACAACAAACAACATTCTTCGTTCCATATTTTCTTTTATTCAATCTATATTTGCACTGATTAGCCTTGTGTCCAAATAGGTTGCAATGATAACAATAACCATTAAATGAATAAAATGTCTTGTTCAACTTCTTACTACTGAATTTCATAACATTATGTTCAATATTTTTTCACTCAAAAAATTTTCTAGGGAATGATAAAGTATCATTCATCTTACTACTACAATATTTTTCCCTATGTCCAAATTTATTAAAAAAATAACAGAGGCCATTAAAAGATAAATACCTTTGGGCATTGGGTGGTCTGATGGGAATTCTTTTGATATTTCTTCTTAGATTCTTAAACTCTCCACCATCACTTTGAATCTTCATGTCAGGAGGTCGATTTACTCAAGTGAACTTTGTTCTTCAAATCTCGGACCTCTTTTGTCCATAGTAGGTCTCTAAGAAGCAATCAACTCATCAAGCCTTCCAGTGCTTTCCTTGAATTTATCCTCGTGTCCTTTTTCCTTTTTCCAGATATGATTTTAGAGTTACCACTTCTTTCTCAAGCTTTGCACATTCATCCATCTTATTGAATTTCAATTTTCTGATAATCTTCAATCTCTCTATTTTCTTCCAATTTCTCTATTAGCCCAGTGATGACTTCATTTGCATCATTTAATTGATCACTAGATTCTTCATATCTTCTTCTCAAATTCTTGATACACTCATTTGCTTCCCTCAACTTATTCTTCAAATCTTCATTTTCTTCTGAGATTCCAACAATGATTACTTCCAGAGGAAAAAAAATTATATTCAAATTTTGGGACCTTCCTCAAGTTGTTAGGATTCTTCATAGGAATCGAGCTCTGATACCAATTGTTGAGCATCTGAAATACTAAGAGGGGGGTGAATCAGTATTCCATAAAACCATTCACATAAAACCCATTTAAACATTACAACAAATCTGACCAAATCAACAAGAGAGAACATGGAATTAAAATTATGCATCAACACACATGAACACTAGTATTTATGTGGAAAACCTAAAATGGGAAAAACCACGGTGAGTATTAGCTCACAATATAATATATATAGATATAGAATATTACAAGGGCTCACTGCCAGGACTTACCGTCCTTGAAAGTCTCACAGCCTGAAGTAGATACAAAAGATTTGGCTTACTACCAAGATACAAATTGAAGTGGCTCACTGCCAAAAGCATGAACTAATTAAAATGCATCTTCCTTGTGCTAAGGTTCAGTTCTGGTGAAGCACAATACATAGAATGCACACTTATCTTGACATCTCGCACATATCCATTCGTATCTCTAACTTCATGTATCATTCACACATTCTCCCTCTCTCTACCTCACTCTATTTCTTCTATATTCAATTTTTTACATATATGTATATATATCCATGTTTACTAATTAGGTCGGCCTAGTCAACTCTTTCAACATTTTCCTCATCTTTGCACATAAGTAGTTGATGTGGACCTAATGTAGATCCCATTATTCGCACATAAAATACTTCTCAATATTGATACATAATTAGGTCGGCCAGAGTAAGACTAAAAACTCCAAATATAAAAACTCCAAATATACATGCAATCCATCAAATGTGTAACATGAAAGCATGTTAGCATATTGAATTCTTCCTCAGATGACATCAAGCTACTTATCTTCAACACCACACAATAAGATAATCAAATATGAGAAAATATGGAATCTCCCACATCAGTATAATGTATCAAAGCTCACTATAGACTACAAAACATAATAGTGCCATTCATATCTTTTGAATACCTTCACATCTCATTATGAAATTCCAAAGCAAGATGCCTCTTGAAGTCTCAAGCCTATTTACAAAGTCCTATGATATCTTTTTTCTGAGATAGAATCTGGACCAAAAATTTGACATACAGAGCCAGTGTATGAGTATGACATTGTTTCCAAAACAACTGGTAACTGTACCTTTCCAACCATACAACCTAGTCAATTGAAACCATGTCAGTGAATGTAGATGATATCAAGATGAAACATATTATCAACTTCATAGCATATCTTACAAAAAGGATAATCTGTATCAAAACACCAGATCAATAGACTTTCATTACCAAAGTAGCTGAAGACTGATAAACATCAAAATTCCATTTAGGAAATTATCCAAATTCCACTTTTTGACATCAATGGAAATCTCTCAATTTCCAACAATACCAATTGCTCCTAATTGTCAAGCCATGCCTCACAATCCATATAGGGTCTCCATACAAAACCTGGCATGTCATCAAATACACGACACTAATAAGGGAGTTGTCCAAGCAATGTATAATGCAAAACATCTTTGTAACGATAAGAATAGGGATCCTTAGAAATGAAATCCAATATACCATCAAGCCGTGTGACTGAGATGTGCTCCAAATCCTATACAGAAAGAAGAGAAACACCGATAGAAATAGATTTCCCACCATTATATGAAACCTCATGCATATCTCTGTATAGGTGGGAAAGAAGACAAGGACCCCATGCGTATCTACTCCCATGTTTGAACATCTACTTGATGCATATACCCCATCCCATAGGAAACTGCCAACCTCTCCTATCGGGAACAACAAGCCTCAAAACCAAACCATAGAGATCAAGGGAAACAAGATCAACATTGCCAAAAAAATCTAATAAGACTCTCTGACTTTCGAACCTCCAAATGTCTCATGCCAAGAATGAGACACATAGCACGAGTGCCCCATCGAATAGAGTATGTCACAATCTCTCCATGAATGGGTATGCAGAGGATTCTCCACACATCCTTAAGAGTGATGGTGGCCTCCCTAGTAGCTAAATGAAATGAGAATGAAATGAAGAGGTCTCTAAGTGCCACCTCTATGTGAGCATAGTCATCATTGTGCTATGACATCTAATGTTGGGCATGTAGCAAATGTGTCACAACTCAACAACATTTAAAAAATCTCACTCTAAAACATCAAAAACAATTATCAAATCGAATAGATCTCGTGGTCGTCGCTCCCTCAACTAGAGTGGATTAAGGACCATCTACAGTCTTTCAACCCACAATGTTAAGGATTCACTCTTAACATGCAAAATGAACCAAAAACGATCAAAAAATTGACTTAAAGTTCCAAAAAGTCAAAAGAAAAAATTTTGTGTCAAAAACAAGAAATTTTTTATCAAAAGTGATAACTTTAAGCAAAAGTGATGAAATTATTGTCAAAACTAATGAAAATTTGCAAGCACAAAAGTTTGGCAAAGACACAAAATTACAACAATGGCAAGTAAAACAAAGGAAAAAATGTGAAAGTGAAAAAATAAGGCAAGTGTGAAAAACACATGCGCAAAATTAGGTAAAAAGCACAAAATGAAAGGAAGTGTGCAAGAACAAAGCAAAAGAGAGCTTTTTGTATGGTCAAAAGTGTTGAAATCGATGCAAGTGTGCCAAATTACTAAACCTAGCGCTATTGATTAGTTTGTCTTATTGCATTCATTACAAAAACATGGAAAGACAAAAATGAAAATCAAAAGGGTACATACCGGGGCATTGATGTCTGCAAGCTATCCAAACCCTCGAACTGTGCCCGCATGATGTGGGGCACCCTGAATCCTCACCATAGCTCCTCGACAACTAAGAAAATGAGAAAACCAGAGGTGAGAATTTTCTACAGGCTCAAAGTGAAAATGAGGTCATTAAAACCCTAATTACCTATTTTAACCTCCCAAAACCCTATTTTTTGCTTAAGAAACCTTCCTAGGTTAAAATTAAAACCTCTTGAGAAAATTTGAACAAGCAATTCAAAAGACCTATAGACTTAATTTTTTGTCCTCTACACATCAAAACTGAGATAACATAGTGTCACAAGCCTGACCTCAAAATCACATTTTGAACAACCTCTCGAGGGGGTAGCCCAAAATCCTATCATCATTCCGCTAACCACTGGGGCACAATGGGGCAATATATAACTTTTTCAAATCTTGATCTTCAACATCGAATCTTTGAAACAAAGCAACCAATACTTTGTCTCAAACAGGGGAAAAATGTAGACATGTAAAATTGACCTAACACCTATCACACACCTTAAATGAAATTTTCACATCACCAGCATCATTATCATTGAATATCACTGCATTTCACATCAAGAGCATTAAAAAGCATAAATTCCTCTATTAATTGAATAATACGACATTATTTAACTAATTCACTTTTTCATCATTTATGAAAAATTAAATAAATTTTGTTTATTTAATAAAGTTGTGAAACCCTAATTTTTAATGATATCAGAGTTTCCATAATCCATGTGTTAATTGCTAAAAGGGATTTTTGGCTTGATTAGTAGTCTTGATTTTTGTATCCAGCGTTTTTGGATCACACTCTGTGATCATGTTAGGATGACAACAAAGAGCAGAAGGAGAAAAAAATTGATTTTTCTTCTTGCTCTTCATTATCATCTATCAATTAATGATCAAAAACAGATTGATCTAAAACCTCGCTAATCGAAACCATAAATATCACTAACTTAATTAACCTATTTGTTATTAATTGAATAATATGACATTATTTAATTAATTCACATTTACCTAAATTCAACCAATTAAATCAATTACATTTTTTTAATAAAGTGGGTATGTCGCGAGGATAAGCTGATGGGCCAAAAGTGGCAATATGGCGGTATGTGGTTGACAACTATTTTCTTACCCAAAATTAATGAAACGAAAGAGTTTTTTAAAGGAGAATATGAGCTTTCCACCAATATAAATTATGTTTTACTTTGAATTTAATAAATAATTATTATTCATTTTCTATTTGAATTATGACTAAAGTCCTGATTGATAGGCTAATTGGAAAACATCTATAGCTTTCAAACAATATCACATTTTTTGAATCCAAAACATGGGTCACATTCTATGAGGATTTAGAATACTATAGGATTAAAAAAGAAAATTGAATTTCATGTAGTTTGACCAAGTTAAGATTGGTTAGACATCTTTTGGAAGTTTTATATTTTTAAAAAGTTGTAATAAAAATTCATGGTATTTATTTACTTGGAAAATAATTACAAAAAAAAATGCATCACGTAGGGCATGGAGTCCACTCTACTTATATCAAATCTTATACAAAAATATTCTCATTTTATTGTGGTTAGAGATTTGGTGAATGAGACCGCGCTTGTAAACACTTATTTTTCCACACGAAATTTAAGTACCATTTTGTTTGGAATTTCAAATTTTTCACCAATAGACTTTTTATTTTTTAAACAAACCTAGTAGTTTAGAAACTACATTGATTTTTCTGGTCTGATACTACGTATTTTGAAATAATATAGATAAACTTAATCAAAATTTTTCACGTCAAGTTGCCTAACTCTTATTTTTTTCCTGAAATTTTTTTGCCTTAAGGGCTGTTTTTTCCATGTGATGATCCCTACACATACCCAAAGTCTAATATAGCTTTTGAAATTCCTCGATTAGTTAAATAACATCAATTATTTAATTATGTTTCTAATTCACTTTATTCCCCTAAGTCGATTAAACTATTAAAACATAATAGTTTAATTATGTAACTTTTCCTCCAAAATTTGAATAGATAAACTATTCAAAAAATCATAAAAAATCAAATCAAACAAATGCAACTTTGTTTGCAAAATTCAAACTTGATTTGCATGTTCAACTCAAAAAATAATTTAATTAATTAAATCAATTAATTAATTATCTCCACCCACTTTCCTAATTAGGTAAATTACAAATCATGATTACTCAATCTATTTCTTAGTCAATTGATCTATTTCTTGACGGATCAATCCTAGTTCTGAAAAGATCAATCTATTTCCTGACTGATCAATCTATTCCTCAATCACACTAATTACGTAATCAATTTGCACAGATTATACCCATCTAAATCCTCTCAACAACTTTCGACCATCAATCAAGATATTCTACTATGCAATCCAAATCGTTCATTTCAAATCACAAATTCTATATAACAAACCTCTTTCCTCACAAAAAATGATCGAAGAATTAGTATAGTTTATGCACCGGAGTGATTCCAAGATCCTAATCGACATTGATAAAGCTTCGACCAACATCTTCAATCAAATGCACGCACGTTCTTCAAACTTTCGCACACAATCATGGAGACTTCACATTGATATGAACAACCCAACATCTTCATGAATACACTCCGACACAGGATGGTAAAGCTATTGTGTTATTGAATTCATTGTTATTGTATTCTTTCAATTATGTTCTTGATTTATTTAATTTAGTAGTTTCATTTTGTGAGTGAAGTAATAAAACTTGATTATTGTTTTGAGTTAGATTAGTTTCTATTCAATTCGATTATCTTGTTTACACTCATAGATTTCCCCCTCATATAGAAGCATTACTTGTTGGATTGCACTCCACTTTAATTATGGGAGCTCGAGACTTTAAGATATTTGATGATTCACAATTAGTCATTAAATAAATAAATGGAACGTATCAAGCAAAACATGAAAAATTATCAAAATACAAGAATCTCACAATGATTTTGCTAGAAAATTTTGATTTGTACACCATTGAAAACATCCCACAAAAAGATAATTGACATGCAAATGCAATGGTGAGTGTGGCTTCCCTTTGATCTCCTCAAGATCCTTCAAAAGACTTCACATTTATTGTGCATACACTCATGAAACCATGCATAGAAGATAAAATGGAAGAAGTATTATTGGCCACCATGGAAAGCTCTAGTAAATAGTATGCACCTATATTTAATTATTTAAAATATGGTACCTTTCCTGAGCTGACAAATAAGAACACGTGAGCCCGTCTTTGAAAACTTGCGTATAAATATATAATCCTCGCCAATGTGTTGTATCGTAGGTCCTTTGATGGTCTCTTACTTAGATGTCTTGAACAATCTAAAATCCCCATATCACTTGAACAAGCTCATGCAAGTGCTTGTGGAGGTCATTTTGGAGGAAGAACATTAGTTCAAAAACTAATCTGCATAGGGTACTATTGGAGACATATGGAATAAGGCTACTTTGCATACGTTAATAAATGTCACAAATGTCAAGAACATAGCAATTTGACTCATGCTCTTGCCTCCGAACTTCATGCTCAAGTTCCTATTTGTCCCTTTTTGGTATGGGGTTTGGATCTTATTGCAAAAATCTCACCACCTTCCTCCATCGGGCATACATTCATAATCACTGCAATAGACTATTTCACAAAATGGGTAGAAGTTACTCCCCTTCATTCAACAACTGCCGATGTGATATGTCATTTCATATTGGAACGCAATATTGCTCACTTTGGACTACCTTTGACATAAGTTTTAGATAATGGAACACCATTTAAGAATAATGAGGTGAAGAATTTCTTAGAGACATTTAACATCTAACATCATTTTTCAACACCCTACTACCAGAAATCTAATGGGTAGGTTGAATTAATTAATAAAACCCTTGAACAAATCTTAAAGAAAATGATAAGCAAACATAATAAGGATTGGCACACATGGCTAACATATGCATTATGGGCCTATCATATGAATATTAGATTACCCACTAGGACTACCCCTTATAACCTCGTCTATGGCACTGAAGCACTAATGCCTTTGGAGTTAGAGATTCCTACATTAAGGATCAGTCTTCAAGGACTTATTGATGATAATACTTATAAGGAACAATGATTACATTGAAGCTTGAAATGCTTGACAAACAATGCATTAATTCTCTTGAACACCTTCAAGCTTACTCTAGAAGAAAGCAGCATAGTTACAATGATAATGTCATCCCTTGGTTATTCAATAAAGGTGATTTGGTGTTATGTGAGAATCAATGTAACGCAATGCCGCCCCAACTGAAAAAGGAAAGTTCAGCCCTAATTGGTTAGGACCTTACAAAATCAACGAAATTTATGGGTTTGGAGCATACACGTTAACAAAAATGGATGGTACCCCTCTTAAAGAACCTATTAATGTTGTGCATTTGCACCAATACTATGTATAATCTTCTTTAATAGTGTGAATGATAGAGCAATGGTGTTAGAGTTAGTAAATGATATTCTATGTGCTCTCACATTGCTTCATTCTTGACAAACAATTATTTGTGTCTTGAATATTAAAGTAATTATTTAAATTAATTTTAAGTGTTTACTTTAGGTTTCATACTATTCAAGATAATCTTGTATGTTGTGTTATATTAGATCCTTATATGCATTTAATGTTCTACAATTAGATCATAGGTACATTTAATTTACCATAACATACTTAATCATAATGTTGCATCTAAAAGAAACTAGAATAGTTTTAATTAGATCACATAGAACATGTTAAATCATGGAGACATTTATTAAATAGTCTTACAATGATTATTTGATAAATCATATTGCTATTTAACATAAAACACATAAGCATAAACAAACAACCAAATGTAAAATGATCAATATATATCAAAGTTTTAAGTACATGTCATCAAATATACAATGCTAGTGTGGCATGTGACTACTAGATCCCTCAGAATTTGGTGATTGCATCTGTCTAGAGGTAGTCTATCGAGAGATGGTAGTATGTGATTGTGATCATGAACTGATAAGAGCATCCAAAGCATTCTATAGACCCTGTGCTTATCCAATAATTGCAATCTTCCATCCAATGACCTCTAGGTACTCTCACTCTATGCGGTCTATGTCTGCCTGTAGCCTGGCTATCTTTGCATGGAGTCTCTCGACCTCTGTTGGACCTCGAAATGAATGAATCTCCTCATAAGTAGCCTTGGATTGATCAACATGCCTCGTAGCACCCTCATATGTTGCTCTCAATCTGACATAAGGCTTGAATAGCTTTTGGTCCTACTCCACGATGGGTGTGGGCACGTAGTCTGTACCGATAGCTTGGTTGAAGACTAACGAAGGCACTATCTCTACAACTACATGTTGGTAGAGATCCTATAAATCTCTCCCAACCCTTGCAAGATAGAAATCATAAAGCTAATTAGTACACATCATGATATATATAAAAATTAAAAGTGTAAGCATAAACATAATTATAAAACAACAAATAAAATGTCATCACCTAGATCTTCGGCTGGTTGTGTAAAGACAGTCTCATCCTATGTAGGAGGCATGGAGGATGTGCTAGTCTCTCCATGCTCATAAGTGTTGGCACATGCCATAGTTGTCAACTATGATCTAGTAACACAAGTGGGGAATGGATCTCCCCACTTGTGGGAAATTGGACCCTTGTCTGCCATATCACTACCCTCACTCATCAAATGCTTCTCCTCCTCTCCCTCATAATCTAGGTCTACCTCATAATCATAGTTTTCATCTATCTCATCTACGAAAAGGTCTACAACCTTGAGCCTTGTATCCTCAGCTATCTGCTCCTTGTCCCTCTAATCTAGGAGTGGTCCTGCAAAGCCTATGGGTTGGTCCATGGGAAACACAAGTGTGGGTCGTGTTACTACCCACTACTCCTCGTATGCATTTGTGGCACCAACATCATCAACATCGAAGACTAGGGGCATATCAAGGTCATCATCCTTAGGGTCACTAAAGACAACATCATCTAAAGTGAACCATCTGGTATCCCCCGGCCTCTAGACACTCTGCACTGATCACATGTAAAAGGGTCGTGCTATTGGTGGTACCTTTATCTGCCTGAATTACCACATTACACAATCATAATAGAATGGTCTTACTACGTAATCATCTTTTCCCAATAAAAATTTGTCCATCTGCATCCTCCTCAACTGGCGGGTCTCATCTAACCACTGTGGTATCAATTGCTATGGTCTCCACAAGATCTGATCTAGCCAATCAAATCTATCTCTCCAAAAATGTAAATCACCATACTGCCACGCCCCTCTCAATGGATAACTGAAAGTGCATGCATGGGCGAATATAGACAGGAAACCTATCGGTTTGGTGCATGTGATATGCCCTAACAAGACACTTGCAGTAGTGTACGATGTACCATACTATCCACCTCGCGATATGTGAATCTCCCTAGATCATAATATAGGTGTGCCAGAATGTTGCGGCCCTAAGCATATATGGTCTTATGGTGCTCCATCTGCTTGATCATGTGAACAAGACCTTCGTCAAGGTGTGCTCCCTAACCATTAGGGACAAGTACTACTGCTACTATGAAGATCATGATCTGTCTCAAGACTGGTGATCGTGCATAGAGAAGCCACGCTAGCTCAATACGTGGCCCTATGATCTCATCTTGAACCAGTCCTCCCAAATAATATCCTATGTCTACTTGCATTTGTGTGATGTACAATCCCCTATAAATTGCACAATCTCACCTTGAATGGGAACTTGAAGGATGCGATGTACATCCTCCAAGGTAATCATCATCTTGTTGGTGGGTAGGCAAAATGTACAAGTATCGACATCCCATCTCTCTACAAGCGCCATCAACATGGCATCATGGTACCTCATGGGAGGCATAAGGTACTCCCAGTATAATCCAATGGTCTGTAAAATATGAGTATCTACCTCTGATAATGTCGAAACAAGGTCTCATAAGTGACAAAAGTGTTT
>VDFB02089829.1:0-19671 GCA_007258455.2 Sequoia sempervirens
TTGATCCATGGTATGTATCCATTGCCCTTCCATTTGCTTACAAGATGATTTGGGGTTTTCTTGCACTGGGTATTGTTAAATTTGGGTCGGCCCTTGATTTGATTTTGATTTTGTATTTATAGAGTCGGGGTCCATCCTGTTTTTATTATGGAACCCCATTATCCATGCCCTGTGAGCTCCATTTGTCTGTTGGATTGCATATTTATCCTTTAGGTGGCATTTTGGGTCAGATTGCTTGTTTGTTTCGGGCGCGAAATGTGTTATCATGCGAAATTAGGGTTTCCCTTGGTGTTCGGCCCAGAACGATGATTTTATTTTATGCTTGAGTGACTTTTGTCCCGTGTCATGTTGGCTTCCCATCCTGTTAAGATTGGAGGGCTTTTAGGTAAATCCTGAACCGATAGTTTGAGCCCTAAAGCTTGCTCTAGTTTTAATGGCGGAGAGTTGGTCATTCGATTTAGGGCACCATTATTTTAACACGGGGATCCATCCTTTGAGGGCTTTTGAGAGTTGGAATCCTTTGCATACTTGAGATTGTGAATTATTGATAGTTTCGGGATCATTTGAGCTCAGGTAGTGGAGATCTCGCGGTTGTTCGATTTTTGGTGCACGTTTTGCTATTTTTCGGGTTTCTGGGACCGTCACGGAATTTCTTTGCTCCCGGATTTTCCTGGTTGGGGCTTATTCCATGGGTTGGGGTTATTCCCGGTACATTTAGGCTGTCCGCGAAAATCCGTCCCATCCGGATTTTTCCGGATTTCCTGTCTGGTTGTGTTCTTTTGTATATTTCGATGATAGGATTAATGGAATGAGTGTCTAATGTTTATTTCTTGTTGCCAATAGATGCATTTGATAATTATCCTTTGATTTTCCATGCGCATTAATGATTTATTCGACTAATGATGCTTTGGTAGCAGGAATCCGTCTGGGTCAGATTTTTTTGAAATTCTGCCCCGACGGTATTTTCCCAGATTTCGTGATTTTCCCAGACTGTCCGATTTCTCCGGATCCCGATGGATTAGTAGTTAGCAATTGATTTTGATGGATTTATTTGACTTGTGCTAACCCTTTGAACTGGAATATGAGTAATGATTGGATTCTAATGACAATTTTTGGATGTGTAGGCTGAATCAAGTAAAGCTGTTGCTGGGAAGTCCAAAGCCGGTGCAGGGGCAGCCTCAATTTCTGAGACAGAACGGTTGAGATTAGATATGAAGAGCCAAATCCCTGAAAGTAGGATATCTTCCATGTGGGCTGATGTATCTGATACCAACGTCGGTGCCTGGGGCTATGAGGAGTTCAAGCAAAGAACGGCTGAGAAGGACCAGTCAGCCTTGAGACAAGGAATGATGAACTCGGGATTGGCGCATGTGGCAGGGTTCCCTCCAGCGGTTCAGTGCTACGAATTGATTCTTGAATGTGCCCGACAATACGCTTTTGATACACAGATGGTGGTCAGCACTGAGGGACGAGTCTTGGCCAACTTCAGTCCGGCCTCCATTGCCCGGGCCTTCAGCATGCCGGATCTCCCCTCGGTCTGTGCTCTAAACATTGACACTGCCCGAACATACTATGAGAATGAGCCAGTTAAGGCTCAGCAGATCATCAACTCATGGCTGGAGAAGCCAAAATCTCACCATTCCAAATTGCCTAAACAGTTGCACAGGGTGAAATTCAGGCCGGATATCTATGATGCCATCACACTGTTGAGCAGGGTGGCCGGATTGAGAACTGCCGGAGTATTGGAGAATTGGATGGTCCACGTGATCACCAAGATGAGTCAAGGGACAAATTATCACTGGGCAGGACTCATTAGTGCAGAGATAGACAAACAACTGAGAAATGTCCTGGAGGCAAAGAAGTTCACCATGTCCTCCTACATCATGTATGTGCTGGCCATCTCCTATTCCTACAAAGGACTGACTCCGATGCAAACTATTGGGCAGGATATCATCTATGAAGTCTATCCAGAGCTGCATTTGGGAAATAAAGATTACAGGAGGGCCAATGATGCATTCACAATGCACATTACCCGGACACTTCAAAATGCAGAGCACATCAGATTATCCGATGGGGCTAAGGGGCTGATCAAGAATTACGGAGCATGGTTTATCCAGTTCCCTACCTTCACATACCTCCGGATTGATGGATGACCAGCTGCTCCCTACAGGTTACCCCAGTATCCTACTGACCATTTGGTGCTGCTAGAGGTTGTACGACAAATTTGTGAGTTTGATGCAGTGGTGAAGAGGGAAAAGCATAAGACTGGTTTTGGAGGAGACTTCCCCCTTGGGATTGGAGTGGGAGAAATGTGCCCGTCTATCCAATCAGCTCACACTGCAGGAGAGGAGTTGGCAGCCTATGGATTCTCTTTTCACTCAAAGAGAATGAACTTTGACATAACTGGAGGGGCACAGAAGAGGGCTACCCGGGAATTTAGGCATAAGGAGGACTTGGAAGATTACTGGGTCAATATCAAGGATGACCTTGATGCGAGGAAGAGGAGGTATTCCTGGCTGCCTGTGGAGGCAATTAGATAATATAATGTGAAGCTGATCCCGGATCAGCTGGATGATGACGGAAAATTGGTTCAAGACCATGTTTACGAGCCCATAAAGGACAGGTCAGTTGCAGACATCGATTGGAGTGAGCCTGAGGTGACAGAGTTGGAAGACTTGATGGCCCTGGTGTTGAGATTCACCTTTTCTTGGATTAAGCATAAAGTCTGGGTATTGGAGAATGTCAATGTGCCCTGTACCTTCGATTTGATGGGGAATATCAACCCCATGTCCACTTCTGAAGAATCTGGGGATGAGGACCCCAAAGGGAAAACGGCTAAAACCTCGCCATTCAAAATGAAAGTCAGAGGTCCTAAGGGAACTGAACCTGCAACAAAGAGGAAACCAATTGGCAAGCACAGGTGGAAGACCCTGACAATCAGTAAGTCCTCGGATGAGGAAGAAGCAGAGAAAGTTGAAGAGGAGGATGCCCCTCCACCGCCTAAGAAAGTTAGAACCGCGAGGGTGGCAAAGAAGAAGGATCAGGTCACTTCGGAGGATGAACCTCCAATTGTTGATGTAGAGAGCTCCGGAGGGGAAAAGACCAAGGTGTACACCCGTAAATCAAGAACCCCTTCCCCCAAAGATGTTGCACAGCCAAAAGACTCTCCGCCAGCATTACCAGTTAAAGAGCAAGATAAGCCTGTTTCTCCTCCGCAGAGCATACCAGAGCCGGAGAATCCGGATGAACAGGAAATTAGCGGGGAAGCAGAACCGTTCAAAGAAGGAACATTGTTCAGTGGGGCTGCCGAGCTTGAGGTGGAAATGGAAGAAAGGCACACTTCTTCCCTGGTACAATACGAGGATTCTCCGGAGAGTGATAAGGGTCGCGGATCACCGGAACCAGAGGAAAGCATCCCTGCCAGGACTCCATCACCGGTGCTTCCAGAATTGGGATTTGAGGAGACTGATCAAGGTGAGCAGACTCCGGAGAAAGAAGGTGACAAAGTAACAACTGAGGAGGAGGTCGAGGTAACAGCCGCAGAAGGGGAGAAAGTGACAGAAGACCTGGGAGAAACCCATATGGAAGAAATCCGGACTGACCCTGTAGCCCCGGACTGGCTAGAGAGAGAACTTGCAAAGAAGAAACAGGTGATTGTTGAGGACACTCCTCTTGACTGGGATGAAATGTTATCTCAGATAGGCAAAGGGAAGAAGAAGAAGGTTGCAAGGGTAATTTCCCGGGTGGAAAGGGATGAGGTGCATAACCGGGTAGTTCACATCGCCACCCCTGCTGTAGATAAAACAAGAGATGAGGTAACAGGCCAGGATTACAATGTTCAAACTATCAACCTTGGGCCGGCCTCCCTGGAGCAGGATATTGAGGAATTTGAAGGGTCAAGTGCTATAATTGTTTACAGACTAAAGAAGGAGACCCAGTCAAAACGAGAGCTGAAAAGAGAAAACGAAAGATTAAGGAAATGACTGGAGGAGGTAATGAAGCCTCTACAGTC
Source organism: Sequoia sempervirens (assembly GCA_007258455.2). Taxonomy (NCBI): domain Eukaryota; kingdom Viridiplantae; phylum Streptophyta; class Pinopsida; order Cupressales; family Cupressaceae; genus Sequoia; species Sequoia sempervirens. The sequence goes on from VDFB02089829.1 coordinate 4,013, forward strand.
TCTCCATCCTTCCTCCTCTACTACTCTGGGATTTCTGCCTAAGGAGACAATCTCCGGAATTGAAAAGATGAAGGCCTCCGCTCAAGCTGCCACAGACTGGTTAATGGGTGTCCAGACACAAGGAGATGAAGCTATCAAAGAAATCCTGTCTGTGGGCAAGGATGCAGTCCGGGGAAAGGAGCTGTTAGAGGGCATCTTGTCTCAGGATAGGAATGACATGGACCTCCTGCTGTAGAAATCAAAGACTATTCTAGGGTATGGCAAGGATCAGTTGGGCAAAGATGGAATCCTTCCTTCTGCTAGATTGGATGAACCATGGGAGTGGTTCGAGGCATTGCAGATCAGGCAGGGAGGCCTGAAAAAGATACAAAAACGAAGGAAATCAATTGATGCTGACCTCACTACAATTTATGATGGTTGCATTGCCTTCTTTGAGGTGATGACAGGGAGAAAGAAAATAGCTCCCAAATATCTGAGCTTAGATCAACTGAAGGAATGGTGGCATGAGGTTTATGCCCCAGAATTTGATGGAGCTGTCACCTCCCATTTGCTTGATGATGCAGCTACCTACTTGGCAGTAATAGATAGGTACATGACCAGCATGAAGGACTGGAAGAAAACTGTTGAGCGGTCCAATGAGGGAATTGATTTAATTAAATGCAGACTCAGGGTTTTGCCGTTGCCACCTATTGCTAAGCTGGATGGGATATTCTCGAAGGTCCAGGGGTCACCAGCGCGGAGGAAAGATAAAGGGAGTAGCAGTTAATGCTCTTTTCGAGATTTGTGCTTCCCTATTATTATAGGGCATGCATTGGACCGGACTTCCTTGGGGACTGTGCCTTGGCTGACTTGGATGATGGCATTAAATGTGTGCCTTAGTTTGTTTCCTCGGCCGACCTGTTTTGGCGGTTTTGATTATTTTGTAAAAATGTTTGGCTAGGCCGACATGTTTTGGGGGGAATTTGATAAATAGGCATTCTTGCCTCATTGTAAGGGTTAGACATTGGTTATAGACATAGCAAGATAGTAATAGAGCAAGAGCTATAGTTAGAGTATTTGAAGTTTCTTGAAGCAAACACTATATTCAGAACAGTTGAATTGTTGTAGCATTTTCTGGTGATTAATACAATTGAAGACATTGTGGTTATTCCTGGTGAAATCCTTTGTGTTATCTAATCTTGCATGGTTCCTTTGTTCTATCTTTTAAATTGCTTGAAGATTTAGGGTTTAATATTCAGAAATAAATTAGTTTGGTTGGATAAATGGTGTTTGTGATCTCATATTTGGAATGTTTGTAGCTATCTCTGGTCTATACTCCCAGTAACTATCTGATTGTAGTAGGCTGGTAAAGTCAACCTGGACCGTATATTCAAATGTGCTTAAGTTCGGTTGTAGATGCAAGTCTATGATTTGAAAATCTGTATTCCTCAGAAGATTGCACTGTTCTTGTAAGATTGCCTTGGGGGTCGAACAGGAATTGGTTATTCGAGATAGGTCCATTCCAGATATATGTCATTTGCATTGCTTGTCCTTGTAGTAGTTCAGATTTTATTACTTCTTTGCATCCCTATCTTTTGCGATTTCTTTGTTATTCGGTTAGATCTAGGGCTTTAAGATCAGCATATTTTCAGATTTGATAAATTGAAAAGGTACAGTTTGCTTGTAGTAAGGTCCGATTGTGATTACCAGCAATTTCACATTTTATCTGAGTTGTTTTATGCATTGTTATGACCTAACACCCGAGAGACCTTAGGGTGATTTTTAGTGATTTATTGTTGGAAATAACCTTTCAAGAGAGATAGAATATTGCATTCTATCTGAATTGTTGCTGTGCAGAAAACACCATCAACTTACATTACTTGATATGTAAAAGGAAAGAACATTTAAATCCGTGATACACGATGTAAAGAACACAAGATCACTCCATCACGGATTTGATGAGAGAAAGAGCTCCAAACCTGATGAGCAATAGTTCTCTGTGAAGCCGTGTTGTTGTGCTATCATGATTTCGACCAATAGAGAGCAAGAATTAAACTTTGTTATCCTTACCAACATTTGAAATGAACTTTATTCTTGCACTAAATGCCTCTTTTCATTTTTACAATATTTAAAATATTCAAAATATTTAAAATATGAACATTTGAGACATTATTAAACATTGTCTTTTAATTACACCTACAACCCATTTGGAGGAAATTCACTGTGGGAAAACCGTAACACCTGGAGCCAAGATTTTTTGTGTGTAGCCATAATCAATTATTTAGAGAAAACCCATTTCCTCTCCAATTTTTCCCAGCCATCAAGAATCAGGTACCTCCTTTGAAAACTGCCCCTTGGGACGTTTCCACCACACCAAAAATGCATTAAAATAACACATCATATGACATCTTTTTTTCATGAAAATAGATATATAGAGGTTTTAGACCAATAAAAGAAATGGGTTGTCCTTATATTTTGAAAATTTGAAACTTTTTGGGACACCAATTTTGGCCATGTCGCAATTAGAAAGCAATTAAATAACCCATCAGAACTTATCTTGGAGGTGTGAAATTGAGTACGAATGTAGACACTCAACCCAAGAATGTATTGCAACAAATGAATAAAAAAAATGGATCCTGAGGTGAAATTTATTCAATGTCAAAGTTGCTTAGTCGTCCATTTCTGCAATTGCACATATTTAGAACTAATTAAAGCTCACCAAGTTGTCACTTTGAAAAATTATCAAAACAAATTTTTGGGGGCTGCCACTAGACGCACTAGGTCATTTGGGTACACTAAATATATTTACAAGAGGGATTTCCTTGAATCACCATTCTTTGCAAGATATTGAGGGTTAAAGTTGACCATCTTGAAAAGTTCTGAAAATGTAGGTGTGAAAATAGAGCAAACTGCATTTGCTTTTGACCTAGTAAAAATAGAAAATTTGATCATGGGTCTTTGAAATCAGACCAGGGAGTACATTAATGTGGGGATAATGGAGATAAACAATCCTTTTGGAATGAAAATCCTCCAATTACAAAATATCGGCTTGAATAGGAGGCCAACTCACAGGATTGACAATATGTAAACAACAAAAAGTTTCAGAACCTTCCAGCTTTTCTTTTGAAAACACTATCAAAACTCATCATGGGAAGCTAAAAAATAACAATCATGTTCACCTATGTCAATTAAATGAGTCCATCAAGGGGTTTGTATTGAAAATCAACAAGCTTCAAATTGTGACCCTCCAAAGTAGGCCACTTGGGCAGATTTTGCAGGTGCACTTCTAAGTGTGCATTGGAAAAATTTTCAAAATGGGAACTTCAAATTTGCAATAATTTGAAGGTTCCATTAGAAACAACATTGCATTATTATAAACATTGAATGCTCTATTGGAAATGACATTGTTTTCTCATAAACTATAACTATTTAGCTAAACACGACATTGTATTATTGTAAATAGTGAATGTTTTGTTGGAAACGACATTGTTTTGTCCTAAACTATAACTATTTAGCTAGAAACAACATCGTATTATTGTAAACAATGAATGTTCTATTGGAAGTGACATTGTTTTGTCATAAACTATAATTATTTAGCTGAAACAACATTGTATTATTGTAAATAGTGAATGTTCTGTTGTAAACAACATCATTACATTATAAAAGTGTATGTGTAGTTGAAAACAATCTTGTTCAGTAGTTGTTTAATTAAAACAACATTTTTTAGTTACAAACTATGAACATTCTTTACGAAACAACTTGTTATGTAATTGTTTAGTCAAAAATAGTATTGTTTTGTTATAAATAGAGAAAGTGTTCATATGTAAACATCGTTGAATATTACAACTTGTATTATACAAATGGAAAAATGGTATGTGAGAAACTGTTAATACAAAATTTATTTTAGATTCAAATATTTCTTGAATTTTTGATAGATAAAAATGTCAAAATGAAACATTATTAAGTGATACCAATCTAATTTAATAGTTTTATTTCAGAATGTATGCACAAACCAATAACTTAAGTAGGCACATATATGTGTATGCACATAGACTCTCATCTATGTACATACACATACTTGTGACATACCTTCTTTTGTTTCTTAATTCATTTTTAAATGGATAATGATTTATGTTAAAAATAAACATAGGTCATGTGAATGATATGACTAAATAAAGTAATGTACAGTTCCATGTGAATCGTGTATCTGATTTCTGTTTAGTTAGGAAATTACTAATCTGATTTTTTTTTCCATAGACATATGTGAGAAGAATATTATTTTACTCAAATAGAATAGTGATACCTAAGTATACTAGAGCACCTTGGGGTAGATATTACTAGAGGGTAGATAGTTGTTATGAAATAGTGTGTTGTAGAAAGTTACCTTCTAGGATGGGTGCCACAATGGAGTTCAGAGAGTATAGATTTTCTTTACCAGAACCTAATATTTTTTGTTGCAACAAAGTTTCATGCTTAGACAAGAAATACAATTCATTTTTTATGTATGAACTCTATGATAACACTCTCTGCCATTCCTAGCATAGATCTTGCATTTTATTTTCTAACTTGTCAATAGAAATTGCATATTGATGTATGGGCACGCACTAGATTCCACCTTGCATATTGTTCTCTTGCTAAACTTTTTGTGTAAGGCTAGGTATTCTTCAAGTTGGAAGATTTTTGGGGAAGCATAAGCTTCGTGGTTGGGCAATAAATCATTTCAACCATGTTCTCGTCCACTAGTGGAGGTGAGTGTCAAGAGGAGCCTTAGATGTGCACAAGACTATTCAGTCTATGATGTAATTTTGATGTAATGCTTGATGTACCTTGATGTAAAAGTTGTACAATGTAATGGTCGTCTAGCCTTATGAGCCAAGTCAAAGTTGAGTATTGTAATTTGACATTTGAAATGAATATACAAATCTTTGACTCATTTTAATTGGACATGTGTTACTATGATTGACTATAGCTACTTATTTATGTCTTTTGAATTTCAATATATTCATATGTCATTCACAATAATATTAATTAAGTAATAATTTAGGATGGGTTATTACATCCTTGTTGCTAGTTAGGTGTCCATAGCCCTGACAAGTTTATCTATACAATTCCCCCAAACATAGCTCTACTATTGTTCAGGTGTCTATAACCCTAGTAGAGATATTTGGATAGCCTAAAGAGTTGAATTTTCTCTTTTGAAATTTATTTGATTCATTTTTTCTTTTTTTCTTTTGATATTTCTTTGTAAGCTCATTTGCTTCAATTTGCAGGAAATGAAGCCCACTATTAGGTTGAGAATTACAGTGGTAGTGAAGGTTACCTTTTGATTTTTCATTCAATGTAAATCCCTTCATCTTGTCACCGATTCACAAAAATTCATTTAATTATTCCATGTAGGTGTGACTTTCCAGCTAAATTTTACCATCCTTATGCCAAATTCCAACTAACCACAATTCACTATCTTTATAAAAAAAATGGATAAGTTAAAATTTAGTAGCAAGAAATTCATTAGAAAATTAACTCTAAATTTAGAAACACCAGTTACCACCCTTCCATTTTTTTTTATGGCAACTGCTAAAATATTTGGCTAGCAATTCTGATTTGATGGTGTTGTACTAACATTAATACATCAGAGCTTTCATGATTACACTTAAATCCAACCATAATACTTTTCATTTAATTCACATGCCTTAACATGCACGTATTATTTCCTTTCAATTTCTAGATGCTGACATGTGCCACCTTATTGGCTTCGTTTTCCTTTCTGCATTGCACACATGGATACCTTCATAATTAATACGACTCGATAAAATATAATGAAATGATCACCTTTAAATTTTGAAATCTTCAATTTGCTTGATTCATGTTCTTCGTACTGGAAAGAATTCAATCAATTGCCACACATTATGTGAGAATTTATTTGATTTAACACTAAACTCTAGAGAAAATTGTGTTGTTGCCACCTCAACTTGCATTTTCCAAGAATTCGATCCATGCAACCATATACCGAAGATTTCTCATGGTTTTCTATAAATTATACATTCCTCCTTCAAATTATTCACATATTTTTCTTTCCTCAATCATTTTCATTTTCTACTTTGCTTGAATTTAATTGCTTCCAAGCCATGGATACTCCCATTTTCCTAACATGCGTTCATCACTAAAATGGCTTTCTAGGTCACATTACCATCTGTTATGCCTTGTATAACCACCCCATTTTATTCTGGAACAAAATGGGTCCCCCTTGTTCTTTTCTTTTCCTTTGACCTTTGGTTTTCTTCCTTAGGTGTTTTTTCTTCTTTGCTCTATCAGAAGCAAAACCGGGACCAATATCAGGCTTGGAATTATATCCAAGTTCTGGTCTTGTTTCGTCCTTGGTTCCAGTCCCAACAACTCTTTTGTTTTCCTCTTAGTCTTTTGTTATGTCAGAGCTGGGTCCGGATCCGAATTGGAACATTGAACTTGTAAAGGTTCTTGATCCATGTTCCATCCTGGACCCAACTCCGCCTTTCCCTTTGTTCCTTTTGGTTGGTCATTTTCCATTTTTTCCTTTGCCTTAGGTGTTTTCTTTTTGTTTTGGTGGGCTTAGAACCAGAACGGAAACTAAACTTGGAATTCCTTCCAAGTTTTGTTTTCTATTCCTTTCCAAGTCCCGGTTCTAGCTCTCTTTTTTTCCCTCATGCGTCTTTTCCTTTTGTTCTGGCGGACTCAGAACCAGAACTGGAACCAAGCCCTAAAACTTTCATAAGTTTTAGGTTTAGGTTCCATCTCGATCCTGATTTCACATGTTTTGTTCTTTCGCTTTTGTCCCTGTGTGTTTTGTTGTGGGTTTTCTCTCCCTTTCCTCTTTCTTTGTCTTGTCCTTTCTCTGTCTTTTTTGGGTGATGTCGAAGGTGGGTTTGGGATGGAACCCAAACTTGAAAACTTGAAAAAGTTTCTGGTTTAGGTTTGGTTCTGATCCCGGCTCAGATGTGCCCATCTTGTTTTTCCCCAGTTCCAACCACTTGGTTAGGTTTTTCCTTTGCATTTTCTTTTGCGGACACGGAAGTGGGGTGGGGTCTGAACTAGGAAATGATTATCGTTCACATGGCTTGTTCCCATCCCTACTTTGGTCCTAGTTCCAATTTCTTTTTGTCCCCACCCCTGCTAGTTTTAAAAGAAAGGGATGTCATTTTTCAGTTTTATCTTGTCCTGATCCTAGTTCCACTAGGATTCATCCAATTTTTCCTCTCATCTCTGTCCCGGTTTGGTTCTGCCTCCACCAGTTTTAAAAGGAGGTGTGGTCCCAGTTTGGTCTTGGTTCCGCCTCCCCTAGTTTTAAAAGGAGGTGTGGTCCTAGTTTGGTCTTGGTTCTACCCCTGTCAGTTTTCAAGGTAGGTGTTGTTTCTGGTTCTGTCTTGGTCTCGCTTCCACCTCCACCAGAGTTTTGTTTCTTTTTGGATAAAATTGAAGGTGTGATAAATGATGATACATTTTATTTTCCTTTGAGAACTAATGGAGGCATCTATTTTGTAGGATCGAGTTATTTATCTGAAGATGTCTCTTGAGGAAGTTTCGCCAAAGGATGTAAGTTTGGCGTGATGTCTGGCCAAACGAATAAATTCCTGTTGACCTGATAGGGTCTAACTAACATATTTTGTGCCCTCGGTGTAGCATGTTTAGCATGGTGTAACGTCTCGCTGACCAAGCAAAGTCTCCCCAAAATGAAATGAGCTCTTGGAAAAAGGATGCAACTTCAGTGTAGTGTCTCAGGGAAGGAAGTTAGTCTCACTGACAACTTGCAGAAGGATAGATTTGGAGCAGGAAGAAATCTCGAGGAAGGACAGCGAAACCATGAGTCATAGTGACAGCTGGTGTCTACTGATAGGGGTAGCTCGACATTAATGGTGATATTTTAGGGCATTCAAAGTAGCTCCACTAGAGTTTGAAGATGGACATGGAGGCATAGGAGTTATTGCTATAAGCTGCAAAATATCTGAGATCATCCCTGGGATAATCTTTTACCAACATGGACAGTAGGGATTCGCAATTAATGCAGGACCAACTTTCTTCAAAAGATTTGGACACTGACCCTCTTGCAACTGACGAATATTTTGTAAACCCTAAAAACATGAACCGACATTCGTTTCAGGAGGTGGTGTATATATGGCATTCTTGCCTCTTTGTAAAGGGGGAGAAAGTTAGCAGAAATAGAAAAGGAATAGTAGATAGTTCTAGATAGATTTTTTTGAAGGTTAGAGGAGATAGAACTGCATCCTGTTTCTTTGTAAAGGGAGCTTCTTTTGTCTTCTTAGTTAGGAGTTAGATTCAGCATAGAAAGGAATGTATTTTTCCAGTTTCCCTAGTGTAGATGGAAGCAGTCTGAAGAAACAGGTTTTCTGTACACTGGTGATTATGCTAGATTTGTAAATGTTGCTTATCTGTCTCACCAACAATAGAAGCAACCAAATTCGAATCTACTTCATATTGTGTTCCAGAATGGTATTTATCTTGAGTTAATCATTTTATTTTCAAAGCTTTCAAGGAATGAACTATTATTTTGTGTTTTGCTTAAATGGTAATTTATGATCAGTTGTTGAAATCAGCACTGTGAATGAATGCAACTGTGTGTTAATCACAAGATAATTTTTTTCTTTAGTTTTAGTCAGCAATTCCTTGAGAGGTAACAGGTATGGTTAAGTTAGATGAATTATCATTCTTTTCAGTACCAAAAACTTGATCTATCTTTTTATGTTTCTTTAAAAACCCTAGTTAAAGTAAATTTAAATTCATGCTTGATCTTAAAAAAATCCACAATCCCAACATCAGCAAGCCCCTTGAATATTACTATTACATTGACCATTGAGCAACATTAGAATAGTTGAGAACAAACTACAAAGACCTTGGGAGCTAAGACATCCATGTGTTTCCTTTCTCTTTCAAGAGAAACAAAATAGCAATACTTTGTTTGCGTGTTGTTGTGCCATCAGACACGTCAACAAGAATTGGCGCTAAAAGGAGGGCCTAGAAGGGAAAATTGGATAAAACTGGGTTTTCCTCCCCAGAAAGGCCCCACAAAGTTCTTCAATCAGATGAAAATCCATCACCTTTCACAAAAATCAAGACCCCAACAAGACAAAAGAGTCACATGATTGGGGCAACAATCATACCACCCTTATCATCTCCGCTCACTCCACCAGGATTTTCACCAATACCCTAGTGGATACCCATGAATCCACCACCAAATCCATCTCAACTATCATCACAACTGTTTCAACCCATACAACAGCTGGCTCAACCATCACCACTGCTACCAATGGCATTTTTTCAGAATAATCCCTCTCCATTAGGGACTATTCCTGGAGGTTTTCACGACATGCCTAAGAACTTTAAGAGATTTTTCCCAAAGTACATTCATGGTGAATCAAGGAGTGTTGAAGAGCACATACAAGCTTTCAAGGATCCTTGTACCAGAGCTCAAATAGCTCACCATGATGTAGTTTATAGGTTGTTCCCTTACTCCTTAGGAGATATGGCATACAATTGGTATCTTAATCTTCTACAAGGTTCCATTCTGACCTAGACTCACTTGGAAAATGGTTTCATCAATCAGTACAGGGTTTATGTGGATCCAGCTCTTTTATACCACTAGTTTGCCACCATCAGGAAAGAGCCTTGTGAATCCTTGCCCTTGTTCAATACCAGGTTCCAACAAATGTATAGGAGATTGTAAGATCCCTATCTAGTCGCTGAGAATAGTGCCATTCAAGCTTACTTTAGAGTTATAGACCCCTTGCTTGGCTTGTTCCTACAAAGGACTTATCAACCTACTGATAATGATTCTCTATCCAAAGTCTATCATCTAGCTATCAAGTTGCAGCAACAAATTAGTTCTCAACAAGGAAGTCTGGGAGGAGGTTTCCCTTCAATAGGATATCAGATGCATATCCCAACCCCTCTATTCAATACTATCCCAGGAACGTCTCCTTCCCATTATGGACCTATGTCTGAATTGCAAACGAAACCACCTATTCCATTCTTTGCTCCTAGAACTCCTAATTTCTTCCAACAACCATAGGTTCCTCAAAGTTCCCATGGTCATCCTAACCAAGTTGGAACACCAAATCATGGTGGTCAGCCACCTATTGCTAAGAGTGTGGAAAGTGAGAAGATGGTTCAACTTACAAATGAGGTAGAAACCTTGAAGAAAATGATGTCCCAAGTCACAAATGACATGGCTCAGCTTTGATTGAACCCCTCCCAAAACCAAGTTAACTACCCTAATCAAAATAGCAACAATCAGGGTAACTATCAAAATCATAACAATTACAACCAAAGGGGTTATCAAGGCCAAAACTCCTCTAACCAGGGGTATCAAAATGAAAATAGACATTATAACCAAAGGCCAAATAACAATGGACAATGGAATATAGGGCCCAATAATCGTGGAGTTTCGCACAACTATCAAGCTAATGAGAAAAGATCACATACTACAAATGTGGTTGACCTCAACTTTATGACTAATTGGTGCAGGATGCGTGACATTACAACCCATTATGAGGTGAACTGCCCTAAAATGGAGAAAGTTGTCAAGATGGCACAGGAAGATTCCCAAACATTCGAAGGGAATCCTCACAAGGAAGGTGGCCCAATAGATGTAGTAATGACTTATGACCTCTTTGAGGAGGAACCTTCATTCCCAATGCAAGAGGAGAATGAACCAAAGGAGGATTTATATGATGCCCAATATTTTCAGACAAAGGAAGGACACTTCCTAAGAAATCAAAGTAAGGGACTATTCACCTCATCAGCACCACCTAATCACATGGTGCCTCCAAATCAAAGTGTTGATAATAACCCTCCACCACCAAAAAGCCTGCCTGACTTCCATAACAAGAGTAATTCCTTTGGTTTTTTTAAAAGTAGTTTGAGTTGGATTACAAAATTTGATATTGTTTCTAAGATGCAGAAACATAAAACTTCCTTGTCATATTTTGGTATCCTAAAGTGGTGCCCTGCCCAACGGGAGATAGTGCGGAAATCTTTGGAGAAAGCTGAAAAATCAAAAGGAAAGAACAAGGTGGCACATGTTGGGGACATGAACATAGCCTTGTACAGAAACAAGGTAGGTACTCCACCATTCCTTTTGAGTTTAAGAATTTGTGGGAAGAACCTACATAATTGTCTGCTAGATTCAGGGGCTTTAGGCAATGTCATGCCATTTTCCATATGCAAGAAGTTGGAATTCAACCCTATACAAATGAATAAGAAGGTCATTCAACTTGACAAAATAGAGGTTAATGTAGTGGGAGAATTAAGAAACATACATGTGCAAGTAGGGTCAGACCCTAGGATCCTAACCAACATAGATATTCAAGTAGCAGACATTCTCGAGACCTATGGTATGCTGCTAAGCAGAGATTTGATGAAAAGTCTAGGGGGATATCTTTCCCTTGAATTTTCACATATGTGGCTACCATGGAGAGGGATTCCTACTCAGATTAGGATTGAAAGTGAGCCTCGCCTCAAGGATATCATCACTAAATATGATTGCCCCAATGAGGTAGCCTATTTCAAAACTGGGATAGGTGTTTATAAAAGAGATAAAATTTTAACCTTTTCTGTTCTTGATCCTAAAGAACTGCCAATACCAAAGTTCCCTGATCTTATGATTAATGAAAACCAACAAGCATTGATCAACAAGCTACAACAAGATCAACTAGTCTTGGGAGAAGATATCGATTTGCAAAGCCTCCTACTCCCTAATTGGTGTAGGGTACACTACCAAAATAATTCTGAATTGACTTGCCAACCCTGCATTGACATTTTAAATCATGTTTCCCAAGCTAAGAATGCTAGCTCAAGTCACCCTGAGACCGTTGTTGATCACTTGTCATTTGAATCCAAGGAAGCAATAATGTTAACCATGGATAGGATACCTTCAAAGGAAGTTCCTTCTCAAATTGAACCTAGCCCAGACACATTTTTGAATTAGCATATTAATGAGGAACAACCTTGAGGTTTTCTTGACACCCTTGCACTCACGAATATACCAAAACCCAAGCGGTTAACCAAAGATGCAAGTGAATGTTAGAAGGATAACCTTGGGTCACATAATACACCTATGCAGGGATTGGGAATTACTCCTGAGCAACCTATTAAACACCCATTCCCTATATCTGATCCAAAAGATCAAGTAACCCCACCCCTAGCTCATCCTATCCGAGTCCCCACAATAACCCCCCAAGGACCAACCCCATCTCACAATCAACTATGGACCCTCACATTTGATGGATCCAAATCTAAGACAGGTTATGGTGTTAGCATTGAACTAACCAGCCTAAAAGGGAAAACCTTCTTTGCTTCTTATAGGTTGCAGTTTAGGTGCACAAACAACGTAGCAGAAAATGAAGCTCTGGCATGGGGACTGATGTTTGCACATAAGAAGAAAGTCACAGCCTTGATGATCAAGGAAGACTCAGAAATAGCTATCAGGAAAGTGTGTAGCCAATATACATGTCACAATAAAAGGTTAGCAGCATATAGAAATTGGGTATGGAACTTGATTGAGGACATTGATGCCTTTGGGATTAGCTTGATGCCAAGAGAGGAAAATCAGATAGCTGATTCATTAGCTATTGCTGCAAGTACCTTGGAACCTATGCAAGGCTCCAAGCTTAAGAAATTCTCAATGGAATTGATTTCCACCCCTGCTATTCCTGATAATGTCAAGAACTTTCAAGTCTTTGAGGATGATTGACATATTCTTGCCTTTCTAGCAAGCTCAGATGTTTTCCAAGGGCAGATAATTGATGAGTCCAACAAGGATCAAGGAGATTGGAACCCTGGAGATTGTGATACAGAAGGGGTCCTCAATTTAAAAAGAAATACCATTCCCAAGGGAATGGTGGCCTTGGAAAGAATTTTTAATTCAAACCAAAGGGCTTGAGAGAAGATATCAGCTGAAGATAAAGGAGGTGAATATGAAATTGCTAACTTAGCTAATTATGGCCCTAAAAAGAATGTCTACATAGGAAAAGCCTACCCTGAAGCAATCAAAAAACACATATTGATGGCACTAAAGAAAGATATTTCTATAGTCGCCTGGGGGTATGAAGACATAAAGACATTTTATGCTACCGAAATGACTCATACTATTCCCCTGAAGCCCGAAGCCAAGCCATTTCAACAAAAACAACACCCTGTCAATGCCTTGATTGAACCATTGATCTTCAAAGAAGTTCATAAATTACTTTCTGTAAGGATAATCTTCCTTATACGCCATTCAACATGGGTGGCTAACTTAGTTCTAGTCCATAAGAAAAACGGAGAGATCAGGTTATGTGTGGACTTCAGAAATCTAAATAGAGCTATAGAAAAAGATAACTACGCACTTCCTTCTCTAGACGAAGTCTTGCAGACTGTCAATGGATCTCAGATGCTATCATTCTTGGATGGTTACTTTGGATACAATCAGGTGATGGTTAACTATGAAGACAAGATGAAGAAAGCCTACACTGCAAAGTGGGGAACATATGCTTACAGACGGATGCCATTTGGCTTAATAAACACTAGAGAAACTTTTCAACTTGCCATGGACCTAGCATTCAAAGACTTAATCGGTAAATGGATTATTTTTTATATGGAAAACTTGATAGTATTCTCTGAAGATAGATTGAACCATGCTGCAGACTTAGCCAAAGTTCTTCAAAGATGTATTCAGTATGGACTCTCCTTGAATCCCAAAAAGTGTGTGTTCGGAGTTTCTGAAGGAAAGCTTTTGGGACACATAATCTCTGAAAAAGGAATATCAATCAACCCAGATTGAGTTGACTCCATCCTAAAGATAGCCATGCTAGGAATAGCCATTCTAGGAAGCAAGATGAGATCCTTCTTTGGAAATATAAACTTCTTGAGAAAGTTTATCATGGGCTTTGCAGAGATTATAAAACCATTGAATCAAATGATGAAGAAAGATGCCAAAATAGAGTGGGGTGGTGAGGCAAAGGCTACATTTTCTCAAGTCAAGTGATCCATCTTATAATCTATAGTCCTCACTAGCCCTGACTACTTGAGGCTGTTCTATATTTATTCTTTTGCCTCCAAAAATTCTTGTGCAGCTATCCTAACTCAATGAAGAGGAGAGGGGGAATATAGGCCAATCACTTTCATGAGTTCTCCATTCAAGAATGATGAGGTGAAGTACCCACCTCTTGAAAAACAAAATTTTTCATTGGTCCAAGCTGTCAAAAATTTCAGGCACTACATTCTCTGAAGCCAAATCATTGTTGTGGTTCCTGACGCTGTTGTGAAGTCTCTACTTAAGCAGAGCAAGCTGGGAGAAAGAAGAGGGAAATGGATGGCCATCTTGCAAGAGTTTGATCTAGAGATACGCCCTATGAAATTTGTTAGAGGCACATGCTTGTCTAGATCCATGGTGAATGTTGGTGAGAATATTATTTTCAAGCAATACACTACTCAGTCCTTCTCAAATGACCCTTGGTATGCTGATATCATCAGTTTCATCCTCAACAATCAATGTCCAGAGGGAATGAACGCCACCCAAAGGAGAGTGCTAAGAATGAAGAGCTCTCATTATATGCTCAAAGGAGGATTACTATATAGGATGAATTTTGAGGGAGTATACCTACGATGCCTTGATTAGCAAGAGGCTAAGCATGTGATCATTAAATTTCATGGGAAACACGACATAGGTCATGGTTCCATAGACTCATTGGCACACTAGATCCTCAGATCTAGTTATTACTAGCCATGTGTGTTCAAATATTCTCATCAGCACACAAGAACATGTCACATATGTCATATATCTACATCAAAAGAATGCCATGCAACCATGCCATTACAGCCCATCTACGAGGTAATGCCATTCGCCCAATGGGAGCTAAACTTTATTGGGGTAATTAACCCAAATTATTTTGCAGGACGTAAGTTTATTTTGACTACCACTGATTGCTGCACAAGATGGAAAAATCCTATACCTTGCAAGAACAGCACAACAAAGGTAGTGATCAAGCTCATCACCGAATGCATCACCACTAGGTTTTGAGTACCCTTCACATTGGTATGTGATAATGGCTCTTCCTTTTCTTCTACTGAATTCATTTCATGGGAATATGATCACAAAATTTTCTTGAAATACTCTTCAAACTATTACCCACAAGGCAATGGAGTTGCAAAATCAACCAATAAGAATCTCTTAGGGGTAATTAAAAAATTGTTAGAAAACAACCCTAGGGACTAGCATACCCAGCTAAGATTTGTATTATGGGCAGATAGGACTAGGATTAAGGCTACTTTAAAGACCTCACCATTCAAGCTTGTATATTGAAAAGAGCTTGTGTTTCCTATCCATCTGCAAATACCTATCCTTGAGTTCATGTAGAAATTCTACTCTAGTGACAATAGGATAGAAGTAAGATTAGCTGCCTTGTTAAAATTAGAAGAGCAGAGGGATGCCACCTTGAAACAATTCTTCAGACATCAAGCTGTTGTCAAACATTGGTTTGACAAAAGAGCCAAAATCAAGGCTTTTAGGATATCATACCTTGTGTTGTTATGGGATAAAGCTAGTGAAAAGAAGGGCAGTCACCATAAGTTTGAAAAGCTTTGGTTAGGTCCCTATCAGATTGCTAAGATCCTAGGAGAAAATGCATTCAGAATGAGTAGTTTAACTGGAGAAC